>CAJQUN010000681.1:0-244598 GCA_907163345.1 Haberlea rhodopensis
TTATTAAATAATAAAAAATATTATTTGATTATACTAATTATATTTATTTTAATAATAACTATTATTATTTTGACTATTAATATTATTATTACTATAACAATTATTATTATAGAAATTCTGCATAGGGGTTCTTAAGCTAAGTCACATAAGTTTGATGCGGGAGCGGATGCGGATGCGGATGTGTGAGTGCGTCAATTTGCAAAAAATTTGAGTGCGGGTGCGCCTTAATGCGCCTATTAAAATTAATAAATAAATAAATATATATACATACACACTGATGAAATGAAGTTAAACATACTAATATACATCATATTTAACAAACTTACATCATTATTATAATATTTACAAATTTACAATATGAAGTTCTTAACAACTTTGGTGTTTGCAGCTTTACCATTCTTAAACATTAAAATTAGATTTTATTGAATAATCTAACATTTGCAGCTTTACAAAATGTTATAGCCAGGTGATACAACGTAATTTGAATCTTGTATTTGATCGTTCGTCTAGTAAGAATTCTCCGAAAAATATATTGTAGAAATAGAAATGAAGTATTAAAGTTTTGTTTTATTTTAAGATATAAAATAACGAATTTGAAAATGAAACCAAATTGTTCATATTTATTTCAACATGTTTGGTAATAGTATGAATTTATTAAAAATGACTCATATTATTTCCGGAGACTTATATTATTACTTTATGAAATGACTAATATAAACATTTAAATTAACTCAATAAAATAAAAGTTTTATTTATAAAGTTCATTCTATTAATTTTCATGCAAAAAACTAAGATATCAAATTTATTATTATTTACTCCACAAAAATGTTACAAAATCACAGATTTATCATACTTTCTTTTATCACATATTTTAATCTTTCATATGTTATTATGTCTTTTCATAATTCTTTATCTATCTATTTACCATATAATATAAATTTTTTACCAACCCGAAATATCTAGAAACCATAAAAATTCATCTAAACTCAAATCGAAGAAATCTTTTATAATTACAAAAAAAAAAATCGAAGAATTAATGAGGATTAACAAGACTTAGTAACTTAGTGCGCGACTTAGTAAATCTTAATGCGCGAATTATGAAATCTTAGTGCGCGAATTAGGAAATCTTAGTGCGCGAATTATAAAATCTTAGTGCGCGAACTAGAAATTCTTAAAGCGCGAACTAGAAATTCTTAAGTCGCCTTAATGCGCCGCACGCGCACCGAGTTCGCCAGTTCGCGGCCGGAGCGCCAGTGCGTGGAGGGGGTAGGAGGATTATGTGACTTAGTTCATAAGAGCAGAACATTTTAACTCTACAAGATGGAGCAAGAAAAATAATATGATTAATTATATACATATAATGATGATTATATTAATAAATATAATTATTGATACTAATATTAATATATTATTATTATAATAATAAATATCAGTAATTATTATTCTAATTATATTATTAAATAATATTATATAAATATTATTATAATTAAGAACAATAATAAATATCATTACTATCAGTATTATAAATTATTATAATGATAATTTAATATTATTATTTACAATTATTAGACTTATAATTAATAAAAATTAAGATTTTTATTATAGTAAAAATCATAATAATAAAGCTATATATATGTATGTTAGAGCTTAACAAGTAACTATTTGTGACAATTTAATAGTGTTATGCCTTTTTTTATAACTATCATAACAAAAATATGTCGTAAGAGTAGATATATCAACAACGTGAAGCTCCATTATCTATACTATTTATACTATATTATAAAGTGTAAATCCCTTATAATAATTATTTTGGTCCGTTTTAAATAAACCAATGTTAAATTACTTTTTATACTATATTATAAAGTATAAACCCCTTATAATAACTACTTTGGTCCGTCTTAAATAAACCAATGTCAAATACTTAAATATCCAAATAAATTACTTGCCTTTTCATTATTAAGGGGCAAAAAGGTGAAAAAAAAACATCACATCTCTCCCTCCATGTTCCAAAACTGCTTCAGTTTAAAAAAAAAGAGAATATCTTCATCAGTTTTAAAAAAATTGTGATATGATGCGAAAAGTATTACACATATCCAATATAAAATATTTATTTATTATGTTACACACATAACGTGTGTGTGTCGTCTACTAGTCTTATTTAATGCAAATACCTTAACAGCTTTTTTTATTTTAAATAAGACCTTACGTCTTATAAATAAATATGCGTGTTTTGCTTATGCGGGAGTTGCTTTTTTCTTTCTTTCTTTCAATTTTGATTTTCTTTGTGTGAAAGTGTTTTCTCTGTCTCTCTCTCTCTACATTAGGGGAAAAGATCAGATTTCATCATCTTTACGGAACCCTAGAAATCCAGGTTCGCAGAAATTCCCGTTAAATTTTAGGCATCCTAGATTTCCTCGACCCGTATAGATATTAATTAATCCATAGACTGAGTCCACTCCCACTCTATAACATATCAAATTCTTCCAGATCTGACCCTAAGTTCTCCGTTTCCCGCTTTTTCGTGTTATTACTTATAATTTCACAACGATTACATTGTTAATCGTGTGATTATAAGTTGAATTTCAGATATCGAGTGATATTTTTTGGTACAGTGATAGTCGTGGAAATGGGAAGGGTGTACAAGGAGACAGCAAAACCATCATCTTCTTCAGCTTCGGCATCGGAGCCTTCGGTGACGACATCGACGTCGATTACCGAGACGATAAATGGCTCGCACGATTTCAAGATTACGGGGTATTCTTTGTCGAAAGGGATCGGGATCGGGAAGTACATAGCGTCTGATACATTCGTTGTTGGTGGTTACTCGTGGGCGATCTATTTTTATCCCGATGGGAAAAGCGTGGAGGATAATGCAACGTACGTTTCCCTTTTTATTGCTCTTGCTAGCGAAGGCACGGATGTGAGAGCGCTTTTTGAGTTGACGCTGTTGGATCAGAGTGGCAGGGAGAGGCATAAGGTTCACAGCCATTTTGGTAGGGCATTGGAGAGTGGTCCCTACACGCTTAAATATCGTGGCAGCATGTGGTGAGTTTCCGTTTTTCATGGGTGGGTTTTGCGGATTATTTCAATTGCGCCTCTATCTTAGCATATGATGTTTGATTGATGATTGTGTTTTGTTACTATAATTTATTTGTTTTAACCATCTTTGTTTCATGGTGAAGAATTGAGAACGAAGGATGGGTTAATGTTCAATCTGGACTAGAATGCTTGTTATTCAGTAAGACTGTTGTCTGATTCTTTTTTGAAGTTTCTTACTCTGGATTCCCTTTTATTTTATGTCTGATTTTTTCATTTGTTTTAATGCGTGCTATACCGGCGAATGATGGCGTTTGTGCTAAATATCTTTCACCTGATACTACTTCACTTATGTCTGATGGATGAATGGATAATGTTCATTGGGTAGCTGACGTGTACGACTGCCTATAACTTATTATTTGTGTTGAATTGTGGACTTTGAGGTTCTTAAAGATTCTGAGTGAGTTTTGGGTAGACTGCTAAGCTACTTTGACATACTTTAGAAAACTTTCATGCTATGCACTTCCTTGCTAGTATAAGAACAACACACGAGAAAATGCTATGTAAACATGGCCATCTGTTATTTTCAATCTTCTGTATTTCCTTGAAACGATCAGTAACTATACTTGGTTGCAGGTGGCCTGCCTGCGTACCTTCACTGTGCTTTGAAAATGCTTCGTTTTCTGTCTGACTGTTCTTTGTTTCTAATACATTTATGATCTGCTTTTGTCATCTGGTGTATTTTGTATTTTTTTTTCCTGTAAGATCAAACGATCTTTACAAGAAGTGTATTTTGTTTGCAGGGGTTACAAGCGTTTTTATAAAAGGACGCTTCTGGAAGCTTCAGACTATCTAAAGGATGATTGCCTACAAGTTCATTGCTGTGTTGGGGTTGTCAAATGCAAAACAGAGGGACCTAAGATCTACACTATTACATTACCACCATCAGACATTGGTCAGCATTTCGGGCAGCTGCTGGAAAGTGGAAAAGGAACTGATGTAATTTTTGAGATTGATGGAGAAACCTTTTCTGCGCACAAGCTTGTACTTGCGGCTCGTTCACCTGTATTTAGAGCTCAACTATATGGCCCAATGAAGGATCAAAACACGCAATGCATAAAAATTGAAGACATGGAAGCACCTGTTTTTAAGGTCGTTTACTACTCCCTTTTCCACCCAAACAACTGTCACATTTTTTGCATCATTAATTGATTGTTTATCACTTGTTTACTGCTTAAGCTGATAATTTTTTTGTGGGGCTATAGGCTATTTTTGCACCTTTGTCTCAGTCCATCTTAATTTATATTTTTGGGGTGGCTTTAGCTTGTAAATTTTATTTGGACCTAGATCCGAGCTTGTAGTTTACATTTTGACTTGCATTTTTTGTTTTTTAACTGAACACTGAGCCAAATTTAGTGGGCTCTTAGGCTGAATCTTTTCAATTTTTTATTCTGGGGATAATGTACTTGTTACTACTTGAGGTTACACATTTTCATTATCAAGCAGCAATTTTACCAGTGTGTGGACCTTTTCCCGAAACCCAAAACCCCTCAATTGTTGAAGTCTCAATACACGCTTAGAGCATTTCCAACTATAATCACGTAATAAAGGAATTCATTGACTTCGAACAACAAAAAGCCTGTCTCCTATCCTACGAACTCTCTTTTTTTCCCGGTTAACTATGTTCACTTTTCTTTAGAGAAGATAGACCTTAGAAGCCGATAGAAAAGTTCCGAATCAAGAAAGTTGGTCTTATTCGTTTATAGATTTACCATTTCAAACCCTTCAAGTAAGAAAGGAATATAGCATGTTGTTATTTCATTATTAAGAAGGTTCGTAAAAGCAGAGTTGAAAGAATCAAAACCCAGGGTTGCTGTGAAAGAATGATCTTAAGGTAAAGAAACTGAAAGTTCAATGGCAAATGGTGGTTAAGGATGAGGTGTCAAAACATTCTTATTTTATGGCTGCTACATACTCTCCTGTCTCTAATTCTGTTGGAAAAAATTTCTATATTTTCCATCATGTCTCCTTCCCATTGAATTTTGGGGATTTTGTTTTCACTCATGTTCATCTAGCACATGATTTGACTTCGAGACAATTTCCTTGTTTTTTGTCATTTTTAGAGCTTCAGTTTGGATTATTCTACATTATCCTATCTTATGCCTTTTACGTATCAACTTCTCTTGATTATTTTTCAGTTAGTTTTGGAATTTTATACCTTTTATCTTCTCGGTCAATACTTTGGAAATATCCAATATATATCACATGGCACAAGTCCCACATCTATGCGCTGTCACTGGACGCATTTTTATGCTTTTTTTCAAGCTTGGATTACTATGCTAACTTTGTTTAAATAATATGTCAGATTGGCTGGTGAGTTTATGATTATTACTTTCTTAAATGTTTACTGTGGAATTACTTTTTGGTTCTTTCCAAGTGGTTAACTCCATGTGCGGCCTCATTTATACTCTTTAGTTTGTTGCAGGCTCTACTTCATTTTGTATACTGGGATGCACTACCTGACCTTGAAGTGCTTACCGGTTGGAATTCAAAATGGGCTTCAACCTTGATGTCTCAGCATCTCCTAGCAGCTGCTGATCGGTACGGCTTAGATAGGCTCAGGTTGCTCTGTGAGTCTAAACTATGTGCGGATGTTGCTATTCATACTGTGGCTACAACATTAGCATTGGCTGAACAGCACCATTGTTTCCAGTTGAAATCCGTGTGCCTAAAATTTGTTGCATTGCGTGAAAATCTTAGAGGTAATTGTCATTTCACTCTACTTCTATTCTTAGTTCATTTATGGGGATTCCAGGAAAATCCTAACTGATAAAATAAATAGGTGCATTCTTCTATCTCTGCACCTGATTGTCATTTACCATGATTTCTGCTTAAAAACTCAACTGTTTTGGTGGTTTTGTACTATGATTATTATTTTATTTTTGATACATCTCGAGAATTGATCACGGCCTGCATTCTAGCCATATCTTCACATATAGATTTTTGTTGAAGGTTGAGTCACCTATAGGTTTGTTGACATATATACTCCGATTCTTTGTGTTTTCCATAAAGCTTTTCTTGGTCTGTCATCATTATTCAGCGATTTAATTTGTGTCTATCTCAAATCGTTTATTTCCTTACTGCAAGTATTTTGTTCAAAATCAACTTTATTCTATTTGAGTTTTTCATGTGTATCCAAATCACTTCTTACAAGTTGGCGTCTTGTTCTGCAGCTGTTATGCAGACTGATGGTTTTGACTACTTAAAAGAAAGCTGCCCTCATGTCCTGACCGAGCTATTAGAATATGTTGCTAGGATCAACGAGCATTATATTGCAGCCGGAAAGCTGGGCACCGAAGGTATTCTCGATGGAAGTGATATGAATGGTCGACGAGTGAAGCAGAGACTGTAGAAGTTTATTGTGGCTGGTGATTTTTAATAGCTGAGAAAGAAGAGAGATAGCATAGATTCTTCACTCAACATTTTTCCAGCTGCAATGTCCAGCTGTAATTGTAATATTTCCGTGTTGTCTTGCTCCGACAAACCTGCGGAGTCTATGTTGTGAATGATTGATTCCCTAGAGTAAGAGGGTATGAAATATTGGCATTACTTTGATATTTAAATTAAATTTGGGCCGGCTGACTCGGGTTACATTGTTAAATTTTAAATTTAAGTTGTATAATTAAAAACCCTAGTAACAAGGGTTATTTAATTAAATAACCTTAATAAAATAAACAATTTCAAAAATAATCTGAAAAATTTGTTAATTAAAACGTAACCTTACCTGTCAACTGAGTTGGCGAGTCCAAGAGGTGACGCCAACTGAGTTGGCGTGACCATAATAAATATTGGTCACGTTGGCGTGACCATTATTTCACGCCAACTGGTTCCAGCTTTCTGCAAGTTGGCGTGACCAATTAATGGTCACGCCAACTGAGTTGGCGTGACTTGGTGTTATAAATTTGCCCGCCCCCCTTCTTCTTCGGCAACCTCCAACTTGCAGTATATTTGTTCATCGGCAACCTCCAAGCTACAATCGTTTTTTTCTCATTTTGCTTCCAGTCACTTCATAGTTTCAGAATTTAGAGGTAAAAATCCTGTCGCCGTGTATTAATTTCTATCGCAGTTTTGTCGCTGCCGTCCGCCACCGCCGCCCGTCGCCGTCGCCGTCGCCGGTTGCTGATGGCTGGTGGTTGTCGGCGGTGGCTGCTATGCTTCGTCATGTTTTATCAATTTTAAATTATTTTGTTTACTTTATGTTGTCTATGTACTAATATATTTTTTATTTCATATAATAGGATGGATCTGATGACCGTACCAGGCCCAATCGATGATCATCTGTTGTCATTGCAGTCATGTCATCGTTCTGAAGATGTATGAGCAGGTGATATTGATCAGCCCTTGCGTGTGAGAAATCCGGGCAGCTATTTTTGGGATCTTTGCCCATTAGACATACGTGTTGTAAGTATGTTAAATGAGTTTGGGTTTTATGGTGTATATAGGTGTAATAAGATTACCATTGACCCTCATCTAATCACGGCGCTAGTAGAGAGATGGCGTCGTGAAACGCACACATTCCATCTTAGATCTGGAGAGGCGACTATTACACTGCAAGACATTGCAGTTATTTGGGGTCTGCCAATAAATGGTCTTGCAGTGTCATGTAGCAATTTTGATAAGAAAATACTCGAGTGTCAAGAATATTGTGATCGTCATTTGGGATTTACACCAGATCCGGGTCACTTTAAAGGTGCATGTTTGTTAATGTCTGCGTTGAGTCATCATTTACTGATTAATCGCCTCCATTTGCATAGTACGACGGATGAGGTTGTTAAATATGCACGAGGTTGTGCATTATTAATGATAGGTGGGATTATGTGCCCCGATAGCTCCGGCAATACTGTAAAATTATTGTACATACAGAAATTAGAAGATATCAGTTCTGTTGGTAATTTTAGCTGGGGTAGTGCTGTGCTGGCATTCTTATATCGTGAGTTGTGCACTTCAGCGGAGAGAGGGAAAAAAGTAATATGTGGTGCCTTACAACTGCTACAGGTAATCGTTACATTTATTTTAAAATACTGAAAAATATATCTTGCATATTTAATTTATATTCTTCATGTTAATGTTTTAGATTTGGGCATGGTCCCGGCTCGAAAGTTTAGCTCCTCAACTAGGACGCCTGAGAATTGATATTGGGCCAATACCAATCGACGAGGACAATTACTTACCTGTTGCTCCATATGGTGCAAGGTGATGCATTACAAATTATTTTGCAATGTATAATATTATATTTAATATTTTGTTATATAATTTATGTTTTTTTATGATGATTATGAGTACACAGGTGGACATGTAAAGTAAGATTTACAGAAACTGGCACACATTCATTACGAATTATTAGGGACATCCTTGACCAGCAGCCATTAAGCCAAGTAATTTTATTTTTTATATTCATGTATAAAACATAATAGTCTTTGAACATTATTTTAATGTAATACTATATTTGTGTTTAATTGGTAGCCGTACCCTGATGATTATATTGAAGGACTGCATACTGAGTTATGGACATACAGCGGCCCACTGATTTTGTATGACATAGTTGAGATGCATCATCCTGAGCGGGTTTTTCGTCAATTCGGCATGGTACAAAACATCCCACCAGATCCACGGTTAGGGGATGATATATTACATGCAGTTAACCGCAGGGGTAAAACAAATAATGACTGGTCTGCACACCATAGGCGGTACATGACTATATGAGTTAATGTACATGCTCATACCGTGGACAGCCCGCGATATGAGTCAGCTGGACAGGGTGTAATTGTCGGGTACAATGACTGGTATGGACGAGTAACACGTAGATTCATTGGCCATCAACGACAATTTGTGGAGGCTGGTTATCAACATGGAGATGGCCCGGTATGGCAACATGTGGTATGTTGCTTTATTACATATGTATTACATATTTGAAAATTGTGTTTAGATTTAAGTACTTAATAAATGTTCACTCATTTCAGATTGATCAACTGTCGCAATTAACAGTTACCTGCGACCGTAATATCGCTGAGGAACAATCCGTAGGGGCGTACATGGATGCATTTAGTGATGTCAGAAATGTCATACAAAATGTGTTGCATGTCGCGCAGGAACGACGCGATAGAAACTTTCCGCCCTACGAAGAGGGACATGCGACTCAAGGTGAACAAGTACAGCCGATGCATGTGAGTGATGAAGAACAAGTACAGTCGATGCATGCCGTTGTTGGAGATGCTGGCCCTTCAAGCTATGTCCCGACATATATGCCAGGTCCCTCTTCGTCATATGCCAGTGACATGTACGCAGATTATTATACTCCTCGACCACTGCATCAGTTGTATGACCAAACGCATTTCACGCCTCATCAACCCATGTACTCACAAGAACAAACCAGCCCAGATGTTAATATTAGATTCCCTGAGATATATGCATCGATGTCACCACAATTTGACGTGTCGCCGGTTGTGTTCCCTAATTTGTCACCTGATGTTCAGCTGGACGATGTACCTGTGGTGCAAGATGACCAGGCCATTCAGGAAGGACGCGGTCAGAGACGGAAACAGCCACGTCGTTGTGGTACTGGAGGGGCATTATAGAGTTTTAGCCTTCATATATGTAGTCATGTTTGCCTATTGTGAATCTTAGTATTAAATGTAATGAATGTACTTCCATATGAATGTCTTATTTGATATGTGACAATAACAATAACACAATAACAATAACAATAACACAATAACAATAACAATAACAATAACAATATCAAAAAACAATTACAACTTTATCGGTTTTGGGAACTCGATGCCATATGTCGTCTTGCCCGGGCTTCAGGCCAATCCATCTCATTTTGCATGCGTGTTGTTCGGTCTCGACCTCGTCTTCTTATAGTACGCAAGGTGGAATTGTGGTACAGTTCGAATGACGGGGTTTCCCAATACTGCTCTCCCCATAATGGCTCAAATTGACCTTGATATGTGCTCCAATATTCTTGCATATTATAATACTCCTTGACAAATGTTTTTGTGTTTATGCCATAAGCTCGACATACTTGTATCACATGTGAGCAAGGAAACCCAAATTCTTTCCACTTCCCACAAGAACATTCCCTTGATTTGAGCTTCACAACATGAGTATTACCCCCACGTCCAACTTGCATCCTTGTGATAACTGAGGCTGTTAGATGCCTTCGATCAAACATCTGAACTTCATGATGAATGGAGTGAAGATCAGCCCGAGCATATTTTTCAAAAGCATAATCCGGCCATTCTTGATTATTTTGGATCATTCTATCCGCTTTTTTCACTCGCTCGAGAAAATAATGCACACAACGATCGAATGTTAATTGTACAATGGCAGTGATTGGAAGGCGGCGTGCACATTTCATTACTCCATTTATGCACTCCGACATATTTGTTGATAGGATACCACAACGCCATCCTTCATCATGAGCAAGTGTCCACTGAGACTTGTCAATCCGATTCAGGTAATCAAAAGCCCTTGGTTCAATGGTTTTGATCTCTTCCATCGTACGCTCAAATTTTATCAGCTGGTTTTCTGATCCAGCTTTCCAACACAAGTCTTTCAAGTGCACGTTTTTGAAACGACTATTAAAGTTTGAGCAAAGATGTCTCAAACAAAATCGATGCACTCCACGGGGGGGTTTGAAGTCGGGGATACATTCTGCAATAAGGCCCGGATGTCGATCAGATATCAAACACACGCCGCCAGATTCTCCAATAATGTGTTTGCTAACCGTCTCCAAGAACCATTTCCATGACAAAAAGTTCTCTTCATCGACAATTGAAAATGCCAGCGGTAACACTTGATTATTCGCGTCCATGGAGACATCAATCAACATCTTATGCTGATATTTTATATACAGATGTGTGCCATCCACTGTAATAACTTGACGACAGTGCCGGAAACCATCTATACATGGTCGGAAGGCCCAGAAAACATAACTCAAAGTTTTTTCTCTTGGTCTTGCATTATCAAGATGATCCCACTCCACGACTGTGCCTGGATTCCATTTTTGCAAAGCTCCCATATAGAAAGGTAATTTATTGACCGAGCTCTCCCAGGTTCCATACACGTTCCGTACTGCACGTTTCAAACTATGCCAGCCTTTTGCATATGATATTTCAAATCCATACTTATCTTTCACTGTTTGAATCACATACTTGATTTCATAAGCTGGATCACGACGAATGATTCCCAATAACAAGCTAGCAATCATATTCTTATCCAAGTTCGAATGATCAAGCGACAGCTCACTCAGCAGACAAGTGTGAGGACCACCATATTTGGTTATTTTGAATAACCCAACTTTTTTATCCAAGCATGCACGGAGGTACCATCTGCAAGGTATATCATCTGTACCGTGTTTGCATATTACTTTCCACAATGTTTTTGTACTCTTAACAACGTGGTACTCACGTTTTGCAACACGTACTGAATAATCCTTCACAGCTGCCTGCAGATGAGATTTATCTTTGAAGACCATGTTGCGATGGATTTCACCTTTGGAGTAATCATAAAAACTCCCCCAACGACATGTTGGATTGTCAATCGAATCTCCAAAACTTCTGGATGTGTCATGGAAAAGAATGGGATTGTTGGATAAAGATTATGATCATTTGTCATGGTTGTAACTGACACTTCTCGTCTCATTGGTGCCCCCTCCTCTTGGTTTTCAACTGCTTCTGCCATCACACCAATATCAACTTCATCATCATCAGCATCAGTCTCATCATCAGATGGAATCCCCTCTGGTTCAGAATTAATTTGATCACCAAAATCAGCAAAACTGTCTGCTCGTGGCTCATCAGCAACATTATCAACATCTACTGGATGATCATCTCGGTCTCTACCACTATATGAACCCTCAGCTTGATGTCGAGCAACAGACGTCTCTTGAATAACAGATGTCGTCAATCCTTCTGAAAAACTGCCACTCATTGGCATTTCTGGAATATAATCATAATTCATTGGTTCTGCTTGTATATAAAATTCCAAGCAACTATGACCCTGTTCTGAATCAAGTAGCCATGCTAAATTATAATCATCATCTATGGGTAAAATAGTCTGACGTAACCCCGAAAAATCTTTGAACATATGCCTAGCATATAATTTCAAAAGAAACTGGTTGCGATCGAACCCAGTGATATCATATATTTTATCTAATAATTGTAGAAAATTAATTGTACGCCGTATAGTTGTACCTCTTGATGGACCACGATCAATCGGACGAACTCAGAATCTTGTATAATATTACCCCCCCAATAAAATAAACTTGAATAGACATATTTTGATAACTATAGAAAACTATTACTAGTAGCTAATAAAATCTTTTCTGATGTAGAAGATCAGCTAAAGCTGCAACTACAGAGCATAATCAGAATTTTATCATATAATAAAAATATTAAAAGAGACTTGTGAATTAGTGGGAGAAATCAGAGGCGTAGGGTTTTATTTATAGCACATTTAGTGCCGCCAACTCAGTTGGCGGGACTATTATAATAATGTCACGCCAACTCAGTTGGCGTGACCCTATAAAACAAAGGTCTCGCCAACTGAGTTGGCGTGACTACTATTCAACGTTGGCGTGACCAATATTTTATATGGTCACGCCAACTCAGTTGGCGTCACCTATTGGACCCGCCAACTGAGTTGGCGGGTAAGGTTACTTTTTAAATTAACAAATTTTTCAGGTTATTTTTGAAATTGTTTATTTTATTAGGGTTATTTAATTAAATAACCCCTAGTAACAATCCTCATGTCAAATTTGATATATTTTTTAAAAGTGATATAATAATTAAATAAAGAAAGAAGCTAATAAGATATAAGGAAGAGTATATGCGCCTGAGCGAGAAGGAAAATGTTACAGCTGGCTCGTTTTGAGCGTCTCCCGCCACCGCTTCTACATGGGAGATTGCTCCGTATATGTAAAAACCTATATTTTTGTTCCCTTAAAAAAAATTCTACAATTTTGCCCTTCAGATTGCCCTGTTTCCAACATCAACATCTTCATGATTTCCTAAAATTCTTCCATTCCCAATCTGCATAAGAGGAGGTTTCCTCTTGGTTCATGTTACTTTCAACATATTGTATTATAATTTTTTGTTCAAGCATAACCAATATTAATTTTTTCATTTATTTTACTTTTCTTTGCCATTAATAGCTCTGCATAGATGCAAGAAGATAGAAGAGCAAGACTTGTACCATTGTCTCGGTGATTGCTTGGGACTATAGAGTAACTTGTTGAGCATGCAAGCCCAACTTTCATGACCGAGAACTTTGAATCCACCAGGAGCCATATAGATCTCCTCGTTCAAATTTCCATGAAAGAATACTATTTTGACGTCAAGCTGGTCCAGCTCGAGGTCAAACTGTGCAACCAAAACTAGTGAGGGTCGAATAAACAATGGGTAAAAAGACCTTATTGTACTCTATTCCTTCCTCCTGAGTGTAGCCTTTTGCTACGAACCATGCTTTCTATCATATATTGTCTTTGCTTGATGCACATTCATTCTTTGCAAAGACCCATTTACCGCCAATGTGGAACCACCTTTCAAGTTTTATTCCGATGAAGTGATTGCATTTCTCCACCAATTGTCATCTTCCACATGGTCTTTTTCATACTACAAGAAGTTTCTTTGTAGTTTCACAGAATACCATCTTGAAGAACGAATGCTACCATATAAGTAAACCAAGAAGGTTTTCGGACATTTCTCTTTGGTCTACTTGTAGCTACAGATACTGATGATAGCTACAAGATACTGATGATGAATCTGGTATCTTCATTTCAGTAGAGTCTCCATTCTGATCGTCAGAGTCTTCTTCATGATGATCATCATTCTGAACATGTTGGTTTGGAGTTGTGGGAATCTCGAACTCCACCTACAAGTTAAAACTCCGATGTTGGTTCTTTTTCTGTGACTAGTTCAGCACAACATATTTGTCAAAGGTAATTTCTTGGCTCAAAACAATCTTGTTTGATTCAGGGTTCCATAGACAGAATGTCTTAACTCCTTCACTAAAACCCAAGAAAATGGCTTTATCGTCTCTAGGTTCCTGCTTTGATTTATGACGTTGAACAATGTATGTCACCCGAATATATGCGGGAATCCAGAAACGGATTTTCCAAGCCATACCTCATTTGGAGTTTTTCCACCTAGTGCTAAAGTTGGTAGACTGTTGACGATATACGAGGTGTATGACAAGGCTTTTACCCAGGATGCATTGCTCACTCTAGATTGGAATAATTTTGTAGTGGATTAGAGTACAATACATCATTTTTGCTACACCATTCTCCTATGGCGTGCCTGGTATGATGAATTATCTAGCTATCCCTTTGTTCTGACAGGTTCTGACATGGTCCTGAATTGTATTCTCCACCATTATCAGACGTAAGCCTCTTAATCTTCCTTTTGGTCTGAGTTTCGATCATCTTCTTCTAGTTAAGCATGAGTCCGACGGGTGTAGACAAATTTAGGTCGGGTTCTGTAGGTCTGATGGTCCTGACAGATTCAAGTCAGTTTTTGCGATTTTGACAATGCAGACAGATTCATGTCGATTCCGCGGGTCCGACATTGTAGACAGACTCAGGTCGAGTTTCCGATTTTTCGACATGTACTTGTCCTCCAGCTTCTTTGAGAGATTTGCTACGAAAGTCTCCTTAATGACACAATACTTTGCTTCTTAGATAAACATATACTGATTGTGCCCCAGGTTTGCTGGTTGACATCGTGCCAATCATCAAGTGACATGTCCTTAATACTACTTGTACTTCACAGTACGACATGCCAATGCTGTTGGTGCTGTCAAAGTTCTCAACCTCGAACTTTGCATTTGATAACATGGTTCATCCAATCAAACCACATGTGGATGATCGTTGATTCATCTCATTGAACCACATGTGACAGACACTTCTAGGACATCGACACTCATCAGACACGTATCGGACACGCCATGTGATGTATCCTTAATTTTTTTTAAATATTCCATGATTATTCGGGATATAATCAGATAGCAATTGCACCTGAGGACCAAGAGAAGACCACCTTCACTTGTCCTTATGGTACATTTGCATTTAGGAGAATGCCATTTGGGTTATGTAATGCACCTGCTACGTTTCAAAGATGCATGATGTCGATATTCCATGACATGGTAGGAATGTTTTTAGAAGTATTCATGGATGATTTTTCTGTGTTTGTAAATTCATTTGATGCATGTCTGCATAATCTTGATCTCGTATTGACAAGGTGTGAGGAGAACAACTTAGTACTAAACTGGGAGAAGTGTCACTTCATGGTACAAGAAGGTATAGTCTTGGGCCATAAAATATCCCAAAAGGGTATTGAAGTTGATCGAGCGAAGGTACAAGTGATACAGAAACTACCTCCACCAATATCAGTGAAGGGAATACGCAGTTTCTTAGGCCATGCTGGGTTCTATAGACGATTTATAAAGGATTTTTCTAAAATTTCAAAACCTTTATCTCATTTGTTGAGTAAAGAAGCACCATTTGATTTTAATGCTGATTGCTTGCAGGCATTTGAGACACTAAAGGAGAGATTGGTAACATCACCTATTTTGATAGCACCTGACTGGGATATACCATTTGAGTTGATGTGTGATGCTAGTGACACAGCTGTCGGAGCAGTATTGGGACAAAGAAGGAATAAGGTATTTCATACTATTTACTATGCTAGTAGAACGTTAAATGAGGCCCAACAAAACTATGCCACCACTGAGAAAGAACTTCTAGCAATAGTATTTGCTTTCGATAAGTTTCACTCTTATCTTTGTCTATCAAAAGTAATTGTGTACACTGATCACTCGGCACTTAAATATCTTCTTGCTAAAAAAGACGCTAAACCACGTTTAATCCGATGGATTCTCTTATTGCAAGAATTTGACTTAGAAATTAAGGATAAGAGGGGTGTAGAGAACGTAGTGGTGGATCATTTATCAAGGATTGATGTTGAGATTGAGAAACATGATAGCCAAGTGGAAGAAATCAACGAAAAATTCCCCGATGAACAGCTCTTTCAAGTTCTTGCCCTACCTTGGTATGCCGATTTTGCAAACTATTTGGTTAGCGGTATCCTTCCACAAATGACCTTTTATCAAAAGAAGAAATTCTTATCTGATGTTAAACACTACATGTCGGAGGAACCATTATTGTTCAAAGTTTGTGCAGACAACATGATCAGGAGGTGTGTCCCAGAGGAGGAGATGTCATCTATATTGAGCCATTGTCATGATCGCGAGGTAGGGGGACACATGGGTCCAACCAAAACTGCTGCAAAGGTACTGGAATCTGGTTTTTATTGGCCTACATTATTTAAAGATGCATACAGGTATGTTTCAGCTTGCGATAGATGTCAAAGAACTGGTAACATTTCTAGGAGACTGGAGATGCCTTTGAACAACATTCTTGAATGTGAATTGTTCGATGTTTGGGGCATAGATTTTATGGGACCATTTCCAGTTTCATGTTCACACTACTATATACTAGTTGTGGTTGACTATGTGTCAAAGTGGGTTGAGGCTGCAGCTTCTCGCACTAATGATGCTAGAGTGGTGGTGCAGTTTTAAAAAAAAACATATTTTTACTCGATTTGGCACCCCTCGAGCAATCATTAGTGACGGTGGGTCACATTTTTGCAACAAACTTTTTGACAAACTCTTAAGCAAATATGGAGTCACCCACAAAGTTGCAACACCTTACCATCCACAAACTTGTGGGCAAGTGGAAGTGTCAAATAGGGAAGTAAAACGCATTTTAGAAAAAAACTGTCAATACATCTCGAAAGGACTGGTCTTTACGGTTAGATGATGCTTTATGGGCATATAGAACTGCATATAAAACACCTATTGGCACCACACCATACATGTTGGTTTTTGAAAAAGCTTGTCGTCTTCCGGTTGAACTGGAACATAAAGCATATTAGGCAGTAAAGAATCTAAACTTAGACTTAACTGCTGCAGGTTATCACTGTCTCCTCCAAGTGAATGAAATGGAAGAGTTTCGGAACCAATCATACGAGAATTCCAAGATCTACAAAGAAAAGACAAAAAAATGGCATGACGCAAGGATCAGTCAACGTGATTTCAAGGAAAAAGATATGGTGTTATTATTTAACTCCAAATTACGGCTGTTTCCAGGCAAGCTTAAATCTCGTTGGTCCGGACCATTCCGCATTTCCAAGGTGTTTCCCTCGGGTGCAATCGAGCTCTATGATCCAACCAAGGGAACGTTCACAGTGAATGCACAGCGATTGAAGCACTACCACGGGCATGATTTCAGTATACCGGAGTGCACCAGTGTCCATTTTGTTGAATGAAGCGACAGATGCAAGAAGTCCAGCTTGAGACTATAAATCAAGAACTAATTTTTCTTCTTTCTCCTTCGTTTTTGAATTTAGTAAATAGTTTCATGATTTTGGTTTGGATTTTAACTCTTTAAATTTTCTTCTTTGTAGGAAATAGCTTGCTAAAAAAAAAAAATTTGTACTGGAGGCAGGCGATCGATCTCTCAATATGAGGCGGTCGATCGCCCCGTTAAGCAAAAATCGCCAACGCTACTGGAGTCAGGCGATCGATCTCATCATATGAGGCGATCGATCGCCTTGAACATAAATTTTTTACAAAAGCCACTGGAGGCAGGCGATCGATCGCTTAAAATTAAGCGATCGATCGCCTCAACACAAAATTTTTAAAAATGGCTACTGGACACAGGCGATCGATCGCATCATATGAGACGATCGATCGCCTGTTGTGATTTTTTGTTTTTAAAAAGCCTCGATTCACTCACTCAGCACAAATTCACCACACATCCTCTTCTCAAATCCCTAATTCTCTCATCCCTAAATCCCCAAATCCCCAATTTCCTTCCAATTCTCTCCTCAAATCTTCATACAAGAGTAAATCCCTCTCCTCTCCACTACAATTAGATAAGTTGTGCAAATTTTTTCTACAGATTACAAGCTCGGGTGGACATTCAAGCACAAAGGGGAGATTACTCCAAGCCAAGGACCACACACCATCCAAGTTTCGAAATTTAGAGGTAAATTGGCTTGAGATTTCAGGGTATTGCTTAATTGCTAAATATTTGGGGAATGTTGGCAAGGATTCAATTTCTTTGTTGCTAGGCAAGTTAATTTTTGATGTTGGTATAGGAAGCTTGCTATTATTGCTGTTGTTGAGGCTTGGTGGTGCTAAGTGAATTCTTGAAAGTGGTGTGAGACAAGTTGGACATTGTTGGAACTTATTGAGGCGTTGCTTGTCATTTTCATACATTTCATATCGTGGCACCTAGAAAGAAGCCAAGAGGAGGGGCTTCCTCTTCACCCCCCACCCCGACTTATGACATGACCCGCTTTGCTAACCATGCCGCATCTGAATTATATGAAAAATGGCATGCTAGGCCCTTGGTAAGGGAGATGGGAATGGACATGAACACACCAGATTCGGCCATCCTCTGAGAGGTGGAACACCGTGGGTGGTTGCGCTTTGTGACACACCCTTGCCATACAGTCATCCCCGTAGTCAAGGAAATCTATGCAAACTTCAAGGTCTCAGTGAACGGACCGTATCTGACTATTCGACGGAAGAAGTTTCTTTTTGATAGCGAACGAATCAATCGCATATATGAGATGCCGAATATAGGAGACGATGAATACTCTGCTTATGTGCATCACCACCTTGACTACAATGAAGTTATTGAGACCATATGTGGGGAAGGGGCGGAATGGATTCTGAATTCAGAGGGGCAGATCAAACATTTCAAGAAGACTCAGTTGACACTAGAGGCAGACATCTGGTTTACCTTTATTTCTCATCGAGTCCTTCCATCTACTCACACTGCCGTGGTTACCAAGGAGAGAGCGGTGTTGGTTTTCGCTATCATGACACGCCGCTCGGTGGATATTGGGAGCATCATATACTCCTCGATGAAATTAGCGGTGGAAGGCTCTACAACGATTGGTATACCCTTTCCGTCTTTAGTCACTGAGCTGTGCCGCCAGGAACAAGTACCTTGGGAGTCTCATGAGGAGACAAGTGTGCCATTCATCCCTATTCGCCTTCCTCGACCGCCGCCAGAGCCCGAGTCAGAACCAGGGCCATCACAAGAGGCCGAGCAGCCTGAGTCATCGAGCCGATCTGGTCCACGTCGCTATTCTACAATAGCCAACCCAACCACCAATGCTCAACGGTTCCAATCTCTCGAGGAGGAGTTGATGGCTATGAATTTTCAACAAAGATTAATGCAGGGCGAGAATAGACGACTTCGGCGCAACCAAGAGGAGATTTTACAAAATCATGACGACTTACGCACATAAATGAGAGAGTTCCTGCGGTTCTCTATGATTGGCATACAGTCGCGGCTCAAGCTCACCCCCACTTGGTTTTCCCCACGCCACCCACTCTCCAGCCATACCCGCCACCCACTGATGACGATGATGATGATGATGGCGATGCCGATGCGGATGAGGGTGACGACCACTGACGGTTGTCACCACAGGTATTACGTTGTCTTATTATTTATTCATGTTCACTACATTGAGGACAATGTATTACTTAAGTTTGGGGGAGCAGTTGTTGAACTGTTATTTGATATTGTGGATATGAGGATTGTGTTTTTTGCGTATATTTGAGGTGTGCATGGTGTTGATACTGAGTCTTAATATGGTTAATTGTGCGTCTGAACATGTCTACTGCTGTGGAATCTATGATTTTAGCTTAATATTGATGAGTCCGATGAAGAGCATGTAAAGTTCTTTTTAGTGTAATTGGATTAAAGTAGTGACTCCATGCTATGATGATATTAGTTTTACTCTACTTATGACTTGAATCTTGATGATTGTAAACATGTTGTGAATATTTTGAGTTGAGTTGACATGTTGAAAATGAGGAATAATTTGAGCACATTGAGTCATGAAATTGTTGATTACATTTAAAGTAGTGATGATATGTGTGAACTTGATGACATGTCTTGAGCATCTTAGAGTAATCATAGAACCTATTTGATGATGTCACTTTGAGGCGACATTTTTATAATTATGAACTAGACTTGGATATGATTTAGGCGATCTTTGGAACGTTTGAGCCTTTCAAGCCTACCTTGTCTACATTTATCCCTAGTGTCCAACTTTGAGCTTGATTGAATAAGAATGGAAATTAGCCACCATTCGACTTTTGTTGATAAACTCATTATACCTACCTTGTTTAGCCAAAAAAATGAAAGATTTTATCTTCAACCCAAGGGAGTATGATGAATCTCATTAGATGCACATAAATGGATTTATTTGATGAGCTTATTGAGAAAAGAATTCATGAATGAGAAAAAGAAAAGGATAGAGAAAGCCTTGAAAAAAAAAATTTTGATTAAATAAGACCCAAAGCGGGCAAGGCTAAAAGAAAAGAAGAGAAATCCGATATGTGCTGCATAAAAATGAACTTTACATGATATACTCTCTTACTTGCACTTATCCTATCTTTTCTTTGTAACCGACACCAAAAGGCCTAACATTATAAACTTTAAAAGTCCTTTTGATCCAAGTCTAGGAATTGATTACATTAGTGGAGAAGTGCTTGAAAACTAGGTATATGAGATTCTATATGAAAAATCTTGATTGTTATTGATTAACACTATTTTGATCTATGATGATTGTATGATACCTGGGATTGACAACAACACACACACACGTTCCGAATTTGAGACTGTTATTTGACTAAAGAGAAAACACTTTGTGTCCAACGATTTGAAGGATTCTTTGTTGTGGTATGAGTAAAAGTTCTAAGATAAACATATGAGCACGAAATGACCATGTCACTTATCTGTTGTGAATTCACTGTTTTTAATTCTATTCTTGCTCGAGGACGATCAAGAGTTAAGTTGGGGGAGTTGATAAGTGCCATTTTTACACATATATTTGCATAGATTTCTTGCGATTTTTATAGTGATTCTTGGAAGATTTTATACTTTTGGTTGTGTTTTGTTATATTTCCAGGAATCCAGTAGAAGTGCAAGAAATACTGAAAAACCCTGTTTTATGAACTAGAAGGTGGAGCTTGACAAGACGAGGCAAGCCATGGGAAAGAAGTGAAAAAAAAAACTCAATTTGACGATGAAAGCAATAGGCGATCGATCGCTTGCAACAAGAGATCGATCGCCTAAGCCAGAAAGCTGATTGAAGTTCGAAGCAAGAGGCGATCGATTGCCACAAACCATGCGATCGATCGCATCGGGGCAGAAGACAAAGGCGATCGATCGCCTTTCACAAGAGACCGATCGCCTAAAGAGAAAAAGTTGAAGGCGATCGATTGCCACAAAAGAAGCGACCGATCGCGTGCAGAGTCCCAAACTTAAAAAAACCCTTAATTAAGTTTTGGGCTATTTTTGGTACCAGATTTCTTGGGCTCGAGAGGGGGCATAAATTGGAGTTTTTAGGTCAAATTTGGGGCTCTTTCAGCTCTGGATAGGCAGCCTACAATTGGAAGAGAAAGCACCTTCAAGACGATTCAAAGGAACGCAGCTAGAGACGGGAACAACGGATCAACACACGATTCAACATCGAGTGTTTATTAGTATTTCTGAACTTTTGTTTAGTTTTATTTTCGAATTCCAATGTTTATAATGTTGTTAGATGTTATAAAACGTTGTTTTTCCGTTAATATGCTAGGCTAAGTTTGTTATCGAGACAATGAGATCTTGTGTATGAACCCACAGTTTTAATTCTAGTTGTTGATTGAGTTTTTGTTATTTTTGAGTTTATGTTATGATTTTAATGCTTTTAAAGGATTAGCTACTCTTTGAATGTTGTTAGTTTGCAATTGAGATCGAGAGATGATATTGTAAGACGGAACAAATAACATAAACCGTGGATTTCAGACCGTGATCGAGAGATGACGTCAAATACACGAGTGATAGCTATAGATATCTAGTAATCGAAAGCTAAGGGTTTTCATAGAACGTATGCAACATTGAATTGTTAAATAAGTGAACGAGAGTTACTTACTGCAATTCAGTGTTAGGTTTAATATAGCTCGAGAGAGTATATTGGATATAACTGAAAAACTTGTCACCTTAGATGCATTAATTTTAATTAGAACTAGTAGGTAAATTGTGGGGGATTACTCAAGTGAACCGAAGTCTCGATATTTATCTCTACTGTTTAATATCTTAATTCTTTGTGGTGTGGTTGAATCTTGGAGTTGAGTAAAGTAGTTAACCTTTCAACCAATTTTGTAGGTTAAATATAGAACGCTAGTTAAATTTGGTAATTTCTACTAGTCCCTGTGGGTACGACAATCCTTACTTTTAGACCATTATACTAAAACTTGACATCGTACACTTGCGGTATAGAATCGCACTTGCGGTATAGAATCGCTACACTGAGAAATAATTGTTTAAAATAAAAGCGATCAGCTACGCACAATCTTATAACTCTTATGCTCCTCCATCATTGATATGTCAAGTTTGCAGCACTCCCGGACATTCTGCTCTTCAATGTCGCAAACTACATGCCTCTGCTCATATGGCGCACACGCCACCTCATGCGTCACCTTACTCATCACAGTGGCTTGTTGATTTGGGTGCTTCCCACAATAACACCAGTGACCTTGGAAATCTTCAAATTCATTCTGAATATGACGGTACTGAGGAAGTCAAAATTGTGGATGGTACAGGTTTGCCTATCACTCACACAAACAGCTCTATTTTAGCCTTACCAGAATTTTCATTTATCTAATCATTTTTGTGTCCCTATTGCGCATCGCAACTTATTATCTGTTCATCAGTTTACTGCGGATAACAATGCATTTATTGAGTTCCATCTGTCTTATTTTCTTGTGAAGGATCTCTCCACGGGGCGACACTGGCTCGCAACACCTGTAAAGTTGGCATTTATCAGATCACATCATCCCGATCACTTCATGCTGCCGCCCATATTGGCGTTAAAACTTCAGGAACTATCTGGCATGCTCATCCCCAATTTTCACTCTAGTTCCTTTGTTATATCTAAATTTAAGTTACCCACTGCTACTAAGCTATCTATTTCGAAGTTTTGTTGTGCCTCATGCAATCGTAATAAATCGCAGCAGTTGCCATTTACTGATACATCTTTAAATTGTTTGCATCCTTTACATTATGTTTATGCTGATGTGTGGGGCCCCGTGCCCACTCCTAGTCTCGATGGCTCACGATATTATCCGTTACTTGTTGATCACTTCACGAAATATTGTTGGTTTTATCCTTTTTTGTGCAAAGTCTCAAGTTGCAGATATCTTCCCAATATTTAAGTCTCTGGTTGAAAAACAGTTCAGTCACTCTATAAAAAACTTCTACAGTGACAACAGTGGTGAATTTGTCGCCCTACGACTGTTCCTTAGTTCTCATGGTATTAGCTGGCTCACTATTGCACCACACACGCCTCAGCAAAATGGCACCGCTGAAAGACGTCACCAACACACTGTTCAAACTGGCAAAACTCTATTGACTCATGCTTCTTTACCTTCGATTTTCTGGGCCAATGCATTCGAGACCGATGTCTATCTTATCAACAAAATGCCACAACTGTCCTTCATGGGAAGAGTCCCTCCGAGGTCTTATTTGCTCGGGAACCGAACTACTTAAAACTACGGATGTTTGGGTGTTTATGCTATCCCTGGCTCAAACCTTATGCTTCATCCAAACTTGATTCATCGTCCCGGCCTTGCACTTCCTTGGGTATTCCACATCCAAAGTGCCTACAAATGCTTGGACTTGCAGTCCACCAGGATCTTTCTATCTCGGCATGTGCGGTTCTCGGAATTTATTTTTCCCTGTCGCCGCAAGGATTACTCTACATTGCACTCATCACCTCCTACTCGGGAATCTCCACGTTGTATTATATCTCCAACAACTATCCCACCAAATATTCGTGCTCCAGCTCCGCCTTCTACAGTTCCAGTGCCAAACTCAAACATCACCTCAGCTCCAGCTCCAGCTCCAGCTCCTATTACCCGATCGCTGCCTCCAACATCACTCACCACCACTGCTACTGAGGCTCCTACATGTCCTGCTTCGTCATCTCGGACACATATCATGAGTACACGGAGCATGAAGAATATCTTTAGATCAAAGACAATCTTCATTGCTACTAAGCACCATCTTCCAGATGATATAGAACCCACCTGTGTTTCTCGGGCACTTAAAGATCCACGTTGGCGTCATGCTATGTCCGACGAATGTATAGCCCTCACTCGCCATGGCACTTGGACCCTTTTTCCACCTCACTCCACTCAAAATGTTATTGGATGCAAAATGGGTCTTCCGAATCAAAAGCAACCCTGATGGCACCGTTGACAAATTCAAGGCTCGTCTCGTTGCCAAGGTCTTTCATCAACGTCCTGGAGTTGACTACACTGAAACCTTTAGTCTTGTCGTCAAACCCGTGACTATTCATACAGTCTTATCCCTGGCTATTATGCATCGTTGGTCTACTCGTCAACTTGATATTAGCAATGCCTTCCTTCATGGTAATCTCTCGGAAGTTGTTTATATGTCTCAACAACCCGGCTTTGTTGATTCATCCTTCCCAAGTAATGTTTGTCGTCTACGAAAATCACTATACGAACTTTGACAGACACCTCGAGCTTGGTATCACACCCTTAGCAGCGCTCTCCTCGAGTTTGGCTTCACTCAATCCAAATATGACACATCTATCTTCATCCTTCGGCGAGATACAGTCCAGCTGTATATACTTGTATATGTTGACGACTTGATTATTACAGGCTCGGACACTCACATTCTTTCTAATGTCATCCGTCATCTTAGCACCTGTTTTGCCGTCAAAGACCTTGGTGGCCTATCTTACTTCCTTGGAGTTGAAGTTGCTTCCTGTCGTGAGGGATTATTCTCGTCTCAACATAAATACACGCTTGACATTCTCCGGCGACATAACATGGAGGCATCCAAACCTTTGACTACTCCCATGGCGGCTAGTCTCTCTTCTGGTAAAAGTGACATTGTCTCTGCTACTGAGTATCAACAAGCTATTGGAGGGCTACAATACTTAAGTCTCACTCGACCAGACATTGCCTTTGCGGTCAATCGCCTTGCCCAATCCATGTCTGCTCCTGAACCCTCACATTGGTCGGCTATGAAATGAATTTTCGAAAGGCACCCTACACCATGGTCTTCTTCTTCGTCATCACATGGACCTCACATTGCTTGCTTACTTTGATGCCGATTGGGGAGGTGATGCATCTGATGGCAAATCTACCTCTGCATACATCATATTTCTCGACTCGAATCCTATTTCATGGCGATCTAAAAAACAAAAGGGTGTTTCCCGCTCCTTTACTGAAGCCGAGTATCGATCTCTAGCTGCTACAACCTCCGAAGTATGTTGAATTCTAAACTTATTTTATGAGCTTGGACTCCAACTTTGTCTTCCACCCCGTGTGATAACATTAGTGCCACGCGGCTTGCAATTCATCCTGTCATGCACACACATATGGAACATATCTCACTGATATTCATTTTGTTCATGACTTACTCCAAAAAGGTTCTCTTCGAGTCCCATTCATACTTACAGACGATCAACTGGCCGATCTCCTCACTAAACCACTACATCGAACACAATTTCAACTTCTACGGTCCAAAATCTTTGTAGCTGACGGTATCTTGATTTTGCGGGGGCGTGTTAAGGAATATGTTAAAGATTCCTCAATCAAGGAAAACGAATCCTTTGTCAAGGAAAGCTTCCCAAATTACGTTGCATAAATTTGTACAGATTTATATTGATTAGTACAATTGATCATAGTCTTAGCATATCCTTAAATATACTTGTAATATTTATATGGCCTGTAACACAGAAATAAAAAATCATTTTCCCAAAATTTACCTTTCTCTATTAAAATTTTGTTGAGGTCCGAGTATTTCATCTCACTTACCTCTTTCTTAGGAAGCTGATTGAAGAGTGGAATAGATTTTCCAATTAATGTCGTATTCCAGTTAGATAATTTCATCTATGAACTTAATTTTAAATGTAAACTATTTAATTCAATGCAAAAATTTTCTTGCTTGTTTGGAATCTAAGATAATCTTTCCATGTCTTCGTGCCATGGCATGATTCCAGACGCTGTCTCATTCTCTTGATTAAAACAGTTGGTTTGTGGATTGTTATAATGTTACAAGTTGTCCCACTACCCTCATTAGACTAGTAAACTTTGAGTTGAGCAGTACTGTCATTTCCTTGGTTAATCATGTAACAACGGAGTAAAAGGAGGCCAACGAAAGGCTCTGGAATCTAATCCTAGTGATACCATGATGTCAGATTTTTTGCTCAAATGACAGGTGATTTTATAGATTACCATATGCACCAAGAATTGGTTAAATTTTTTTTTTTTTTTCTTTTTTAACCTTGAGCACTTGAGATGATATTGTCATGGTTAAAGACGTAGCAATGTTGAGTATTCTTATTGATTTTGGATTGTAAATCAGTTCTTGATTATCGAAAAGGTCTCCTGTACTTTATAGTCTACACGTTAATATAAAGATTTTCTCCCTCTCGAATTTTGTAATGTTGAACCTAGATGGTAGCTAACTATGCCAGGAAATAATACCTCACACTGTGAATGATACTTAAACAGTCTTAGTTTAATAATCTTTCGTCACACTTAACTCATTTTCTTGGTCTTTTTTTTAGTTGCTTTGTCAACCTAGAACACATCTAATTAAAAGAAGCACGAGAAGACTATGAATGAATAATTACATACATAGGAGGCCGGGATTACTTCTAACTCGTATCTTTTGTTCTCCTTTCTTGCAGACTGCAGAAAAGTTCAACAAATATGGATAGAGTCATTATCTCTATCAAATTGCCTCTGCTTGCAATGGTGCTTCTGGCACTGTATCCAACGACAAAAACCCAATGGGCTCCTATTAATCCTCCACCACTTTGTGCATCACAGTTTGCATTGGTAAACCATGCATGCTCCAGGTTACCCTACATGCCAGTCCCTCCATCGTCTCCTCCATCTCCACCACTTCCACCTCCTAGTCCTCCTAATCCCCCGTCCCCCGGTGGATCGAGCAGACGACACCATCCGAGACGTGGCCACAGGCACAGGGGTCATAGGCACACAGAGACACTTGTCGAAGAAGAGTGCTGTAGGTGGTTAAAAGAAGTTGACAGCGTATGTGTCTGCGGATTGCTAGTTCATCTGCCTCCGTTTCTGATCAAACCGGTGCATAACTACACTGTCACGGTGGATGAGACATGTGCTGTGACATTCCAGTGTAGTTCGAGTTTGCTTCCAGTTTGATATTAAATGATCGTCCGGTTGTTGCCTTGCTGCTAAGTGACTAGGAAGATGTAGTAAAGTACATTATATCGAGTTACAATACATGTTTTGAGTTTTCTATGTTTATCTTTCATGTTTAATAAAGTGGGAAAATAAGTTTATTTGATTTATCTTCTGCTTTTTTTTTTTTCCATATTGAAATTATATATTAAAAAAAACATTTCTTGGATGCTATGGTTCAACCTGTACTTTCTTTACACAAATCTATATCTAGCTACCATAGATTATCTTTTTAACAACATCAATACATTTTTGAGCAAGAGACTTGCAGCCTCATGAATTTATATTGTTGAAGAAAGAATTTATTGAATCAAGTGTTATCTATCAATGTCTCCAAAACAAATGAAAGTTTCAAATTGGGGCAAAAAAAAAAGCATCTAGGAGATTTAGGGTACTATTTTTTTTGAAATTGTAAATTTTACCCTTTTTTCCAGCACACTAAGTCATATCATTTTGTTTTTTTTGTTTTATTAGCAAAATATTTTATTAAACGAAGCCAAATTACAATACGTATTTGGTCAAAACATATTAAAAAATCTTAGAAGAATTCATCTTGTCAATAAAAGGTGCCCCAAACAATCAGTCGGGCATAAAAACCAATCATTAATTGAAAAGGAAAAAGTTTGAGGGTGTTGTATTTTGATCAAAGTCTACATAATTATTTATATATTTTCTACTACCTGTTCTATTTTGGTATATGTCCTTGAAAAATCACGCAATTTCTTTGTTTCCAAAGGGAAAACACTATTCATTGCCAAAGCATTATCCATAACTACCTCAAAAAAGATTGTACATGTCCATGAAAAACCGAAGATAAACCAAACCAATCAATATATCTCATCCACAACTTATAAGTGAATGAACAGTGTATGAAGAAATGCTTGACATCCTCCTCCTCCTCTTGGCACAAATCGCAGTTGAGATAATTAGGACCTCCCAAGACCCCTCTTCAACGAAGATTCACTTTATTTGATCCCTTTCGCATATATGGGCGTTAAAAACGAGGTTCTCTCTTATCATCAGGCTCAATGACATTTGATCATGGTTTCAAAACTAACGATCTGATTCCAATAAAATGTTGAACTGAGTTCGAATCGTTTAGATATGATTTTGGTTCCGATTTCGAGCCGATTTGAATAGAAAATTATTTCTTTAAATATAATGTTGAGAAAAAAACTAATACAACTTTTGAGATAATCAAATTAAATAATATTAATTATTTAACAATTAGTAATAATAATATAATGGATTTCTTATTTTTTTTAATAAAAAGAAACTAAAATAGGGTTTTAAATCGTAACGGCATAAAGGGAAATTAATGGGCGATAATATGCGAAAGGGATCAAATATGCAAAGTTGAGCCGACGGGAGCAACTAGCCCCTCTTACTTTTTTATTTTTATTTTTTTTGAATGGTAATCAGCTTTTAAATACCAATACAAAAGGAAAAAGAACAGTTCCACCACTAGTCTGACGAATGTGTAGCCCAACCTTTGGCCTGACTTCTCTTGTGTGACATTAGAATGTAAGCCAAATGAATATTCTAAGGAGATGGCTCTGAGCAAAATCATACTCCAAGCTGCCATAATAGCTCTATAGACACTTATGTATCTTGGTGAAGTGATTGTTACCCTGCAATAAATCTCAAACTCTCAAATTCTGGGTAAGTTATTCGAAGAAGATGGCTCTGAGCTAAATCATCCTCCGAGCTATCATAATATTTCTATACATAGGTGTGCCTTAAGGACAGTGTTGTTCTTAGGAACAATATCAAATCAATAATGTATGTTACGTGTACATATGGCACTTGGCAAAATGCGTTCAAATGTATGTTTTGGGAATTTGGGCAAAATCTTGGAATACACGTACGTATTCTATATACCGATATCATGTCTTTTCGACTGAAGTATGCCAAGTCCTTCAACTTTTTGCAAGGAAAAGGATATTTTCCATCATCAATATTATATCCCAAGTACTTCTATCTTTTTATCTTTGTACAACATATTTCGAGGCTATCCAAATATTCATATTCATTCTCTCTAATTTAAGGGTTGGAAGAATTTTACCCAAAACAAATTTCTTACACTTTAACGTAGATCCTCTTTTGTTCAATGGCATCCATCATTGAATGATGATCACCGTCCCATAGGCAACATCAGGGAGGAAGAATTTAGCTGTGTAAATTACACGTATCAAGAGTTTTGTATACTGAGTTTGTCGTTGAATGTATAAAATTGATTATATATATATATAATATATATATATATAT
Source organism: Haberlea rhodopensis (assembly GCA_907163345.1). NCBI lineage: Eukaryota > Viridiplantae > Streptophyta > Magnoliopsida > Lamiales > Gesneriaceae > Haberlea > Haberlea rhodopensis. The sequence continues at coordinate 29,701 of CAJQUN010000681.1, forward strand.
ATATTTATTTAGTGTTACCTTCTTTTTTGGTTCGCTTTGATAACAAATGAATTTGTATGGGAGAAGGGGTGAGCTATTTCGTGAAATCACTGGTTAGGCCGGAGCCTAGGAAAATCTAACCGGTTAAGAATCTCCGGTGATCAAACTGGTGAATGGTTGGTTTCCCATTTTTTTTCTCCCCTTTCTCTTGTTAACTACCCTTCTCTTTATAGGAGAAGGGTAGCCAGTGGTCCCGCCTTGCCTGAGACTTTGGAGACAATGTCTGATGCCGGGGGAGAACCGCAGACTAGGGACCACCTACAACTGTTACCTACCTCGTATGACCTCCTTGCTTTTGTGATTCTGTCTGCATCCGGGGATATGCTTTTCGTACTTAAGGTACTTGACCATCTTCTGATTGGTTAGTGGGCCTAGCCTTTGCTTTAATAGGTGTCCGACTCCTGTAACCCCAGTCCCGGTATACAGGACCACCATGTGTGTCAGAGACCCTTTCGGCCTCAGCTCGGCCATCTTGGCCAGTTGCTGCCCTTCCCAACCTCTTGAGGTTCCTCTTTGCCTCAGCTCGGAGGTCTACCCGAGGACTTATGGCCAAGGAGCGCGTAATAGGGCTCGGCACGAGAAAGGCCACGACAGCTGACCAGAGGTGGTCGTGCCCTGTGCCAACTCGGCTCGGGCGGCGGTTTGAAGAGGCGAGGCTTGAAGAGAACAGCACGGTAACCGTCTTGACGACTCTTTTGTTGGGCTATAAATGGGTCCACAACTGACCGGGCTCAAATAAAGTTCCGGTCCCTAAACCTATTGGGCCCCCAGGGCTAGGGATATCATATATATATATATATATGCAAAATTGGTTTGCTATATTAATTTGATATGCAAAATTGGTTTGATATATTAGTTTGATATGTGGAGCCCTTGCAAGCCACCAACCTTATAACATCCCTATTTGTTGCCTTTGCAGATGTTTGACTACTTTGTAATGTGGATGCATCCATAAATATAACCATCTATTTTTTTTTATACATGGGGGAATGTGAAGTGGTGGGTGTAGAACTCTGGACCTCCTACTCAAAGGAGGAGGATTACATGCCATTAAGCCAAGTGCCAGTTGCGTATAGCCGTCTATTTGATAGAATGATACTGGTAGGGCTTCATGTTAAAATTATTACATATATGGTGTCATTTGATTCTTTGTGTCCATAATTGAAATAGTAAATTTAGTTAGAATATAGAGGATGACTAGATTCATATATTGGTTGATTGTAGTTAAATGAATTATGAAATATATATACAATAGAACCTTAATTTAATACTCAATTAATTAATAACCTCATTTAAATAATATTTTTATCCGGCCCTGATTTGGGGACAACGTGCTAGAACCTTTACAAAAAGGTTATTGAAATTGATATCATCTTAAATCACATCTCTGACTTTTCTAACATTGTATTTCTCATAGTTCAACAAAAAAATTATTCATTGTCATTGCTAACTTCCTTTCGAGAAGGGGGCTCTGTAGTAGAACTATCATCTTCACCACCTTCATATGTTCCCATGATGTTCTCAATTATCTGATCATCGGTCAATATCTATGTTGTTGTGTTATTTTCTTCAAGGTAGTTCAAGAGATATTAGACTTCCATTCTATTACAGTAATTCAGCTATGTGATTAAATTTTACAGTTCTTGAGTGCTTTTATCATCTAACGGTTCATCCAAATTCTTTGAAACCATGTTATTCATTGACCAAAGTCTAACGAAGAAATTTCCAATTGTATTTTCATGGATGTGTATAGTCCAACCTTAAGTTGCAAGATTCATTGCATCTAAAACATTTATCTTCTCGGGATTTGACTCCGCCACTTCATAACCCTCTAAATGACTTCGACAAAATCAGCAATGATAATGCATTGTAATCCTTCAATAGTATTTGGATGAGCAGGACAATTATCCACAAACAATATAACTTTTTTAGCATACATCTTTGTATCAAGTTGTTGAACATATTCTTCAAATAACCAGTCATTCATGCTCATTTATTAGCACGAAACTCACATTCAAACTGTGCATATTTACATTCTTGAAGCATCGTGGTTTAGCATACTTTACAATAATCCATAAAAGGATTTTCTCGGAACCATCCTCATTACAATAACAATTGTAAGTCTTTCCTTGTCCCCCCCCCCGTCAAGCTGTTTTGTTGCAAGCACAAAGATAACAACAACATACAGAGACCAGATTTTTACGTGAAAAACCCCGAGGGGAAAAACCACGGGACCTAGTCCAGTATAAATATTCCACTATTATAAAATGAGTGATTTACATGTTTTCTTTACAAGAAATGAGCTAAGAAACGAAAATGGTGAAGGGGGAAGGCTTCGGATGCTACTTTGTAGGATCGAGCGCTTACCACTTTACCAATAACTATAGTTAAGGGTAATGTCGCAACATCAATCTTTTCAACCATACACTGGCCCAAGCGCCACGTGTTCTATCGATCACAAAGCAGAGGCAATTGTTGAACCCCAACAATCCCTCCCCCAATAATTGCACTATCTGCAACTCATGGGAATCGAACACGCGACCTTGGCTCTGATACCAATTGTAGGATCGAGCGCTTACCGCTTTACCAATAACTATAGTTAAGGGTAATGGCGCAACATCAAACTTTTCAACCATACACTGGCCCAAGCGCCATGTTTCGACTGATCACAAAGCAGAGGCAATTGTTGAACCCCAACACTACTTGTTCTTGAGGAGGAATGAGACTTGCCCTCTTTTCCCCCCAAGAAAGAGGTGTTGGCATCGCCTCCCTTAACCCTACTGCCTCCTGGTATTTATATGAGAATGGAGGAGACAACCTGTAACTACCTACCCAAGGTCTAAGGGACATTCTCTGATACTGAAGGCTAGGGTCAAGAGTCCCAGAGATGGGGACCACAGATAACTATTGCACTCTTTGTACAACTCCTGTAGCTTTTAAGATATTATTTGTATACAGAGATATGTTATGTGCCTCTGATTTATGAGATCAATCCTCAAGTGGACCACACGATGTGTCATGGGGCTGCCCAAGAGTTTGTCCTCCAGTGCCTCTTCTTTTCATCTTCCGTAGCAAATGATAGGACTCCCCTCAGAGCCCAACAATGGCCTTACTCACATGCTTTTAAGATGCCTGGAGGACCGACCTAGGGTGACCGAGCTGGAGGTCTTCCATGGTGGCCGAATGGAGGTCATCCTAGAGGCCGACCTGGGGTGGCCGAGGTGGAGATCTTCCTGTGGCCGACCTGGGTTGGCCGAGGTGGAAGTCATCCTCGAGGCCAAGCTGGGTGACCGAGGTGGAGATCTTCCTGGAGGCCGACCTGGGTTGGCTGAGGTGGATGTCATCCTCGAGGCCGAGCTGGGGTGGCCGAGGTGGAAATCTTCCTGGAGGCCGACCTGGGTTGGCCGAGGTTGAGGTCTTGCCCAAGTCAGGTTTTGCAGAGTCCATACTTTTACCAGGGTAACAATTATAATGGCTATGTATAAGTGATAGATTTGTTGTTAGGGCATTTACGCTAATTATAAAAAGCCAAATGACAGATTTTAAACAACTATTATGACCCACACCTTGTTAATTTTATCATTCATATCATGCTAAACAAATTTACTTGAGAGTTAGGTATTCGAATACTCTTAAAAACAGAGGAATCCAAAAAATAAATCACAAAAATGCTTCTTACATGATAATTCCAAAAGGATAACTCATAATAATTACTTTGTTAAGTTTCAACATAGACACTCAATTTTCCACCCTATATTAACTATTGGAAGTTGTTTAGTTTTGGCTTTTTTTTTTTTTTACAAAAAGTGAACAATCTTTACCATGATCTCGTCAAATCAAAAAAAAAAAATCATTACCCCATTCTCGGTTTTAAATGATAACATCGTGTTAAGCATTTCTATGACTACTACAATCATTATTTTCAGGCTACCTTGGAGATATCTCAACCATAGATTTGCCACACTCAATCATTGAATGTGTCAAATTAATGATCAATGACATCATCAAAAGAACTGACTACAAGATTCCCATGATAGGCTAATGCCATGTTTGGTTTGCATGATATAAATTAGTAGTCTTAGGTGTCGTTTAGAGTGAGTAATAAAGTAAGGATAGATAAGAATAAGGATTATAATTATGAGATGGTTTAAAATAATATTGTTGTAAGTTATATGGTGTTTGGTTGAAGGATAAGATTGTTGATTAATTTTATAGTTTAGTATAATGACTAAAATACACTCACTATTATATATATAATAATAATAATAATAATATAAGTACATATGTAGTATAATAATAATGGGAAAACTCACTTAAAATCCTTTTACCCAAGCATAACTTTAACATTCATCCCTATGCCAAATATTCTTTATTTAAACTCCCTTATATACTTCTTTTCTTTATTCCAACTCCTTACCAACCTCAAAAGACATAAAAACCCTTAATTTAATTGCATAAAACTCCTTAATGCCTTTTGGATCATTACAAAACACCCAAAACTCCTAATAAGGGGACGTAAACTCAGGGGCCTTGATGAACACGAGATCCTTCAGTTTCTGTCATCTTGAGAGAACCCAATAGCATACTTTTGCAAAGGACTCACAAGTTCATGATGAATTTTAAGCCTAATATTCCCTTATTATAAAAACATTAAAAATAAATAACAGGCACATCATGATTCCGTATCACAATAAAATTTTAACAAACTGAAATATATAATTTTGACCATAACGACACCGGATGAGGTGGGTTGCAAAGCCACCAATTGAAAAATTACGCCCCCCGACTGTTTCATGAATGACTCCTCACCATCCAAACTCAACCCCTCATGCGAGGTTAGTCTGTAAGTTATTCGACTCCTTCAGAAACCGCACATCACAGCCTTAATTCGTTTCCTACCTTAGAGCGTAAGTTATAATCAAGATATAAGAAAGATTTAAAGAGATTTGGGAGATAAATGGGCAACGACATTCATTTTATTCTGAAAATACTTATAATGTATATTACATTAAAACGTCTCCTTTTGGGAGGATACGGACTAGTTTAGCCTCTCATATAGATGAGGCTTGAATCAAGAACACATAAACCGAAAATACAGAACAATATTACAAACGACTACAAAAGAAAGAAATTATTACCAAGCTATGAAAGTTGAAAGATTACAAAGCTTGGAAACTATAATTTTTCTCAGAAAAACTATGGAGAATTTTCGATGTCCTAGCTTCCTGAATGAGTGCCTTTATATAGGCATGAATCGACTTCAACTTCGGAGTTCAAATCTTGATAATTGTTAAGTGCGTCTGTGAGTGCGCCTTAACTTTCACGTGGTCTAGCATTTTTATATAGGTGTGCCAACTTTTCTCGTGAGTAGTCCATTATTTTTGTCCGAGTGCATTGAATAGTTATCGCACTATCTTTTAATGGTCCACACATTTTCCTTTGTCGAGGAATCTTACATTTTTTTGTGTTCCCCGAGCTTTAGGCAAACAGGCTCACTTGTTAGCAGGTCTTTTGTTTTTTCCTGCCTCTGATCTGTCGGGTTTGGATCGGAATCCTTTCCCGAACTATGGTTCTTTTGCTCCGGGCATGCTAGGCAAATCGATCTATTATCCATCGGCCAATATGTGACATGTTGCAGAATTTCTGGTAAGTTTTTTTTCCTGCCGGAATCTTGTTTTCCCAAAGACTTCTTCTTTTTATTTCAAAGAGTTCTTCGGCAAATCTTGTTGATGTTCTTGTCATGGAATTCAGCATGAAAATACCGTTGGCTGAATTCTGGAAGAACTTAAATGAGTATTTGACTTTGATAGTCCCAGCCAAAGACCTCATGCACGTCTGGTTGAAACTTCATCTTCTGTGATAGTCCCAGCCAAAATTGGTACGCCTTCTGGTAGCGCCATTTTTATATTTTTTAAGGTGCTTCCGTCTGGTCCTCTGAGCTTGATAAAATGAAAAGCCTCAATGAAGCCTTTCTTTGCTGGTCTGGAGCAGCACTAAAAATATACAACTCCAAAATATCTCATCTGGCCAAATGTGAACTATTAGTCCATGTCTCATGAACATCTTCTCTGATCTACTTTAATAATTCTGAGATTTCAGAGAATGATGGTGCAACGGTATAAACCGAAACCAAAGCTCCGAAATTATACCATTCCTGAACTTCATTTGGATGGCTGACTGGTTTCATCCAAACTCTCGGATATTTCCCGGAGATATCAACAATAGATTTGTCTGGGTTTATACCCTGTCTGGTAATTAGTTTTTCCCAAGTACGTTGGTAATCCTGCATAGATGAAGAAACTAAATTATCATTAATTTGAACCCTATAATTGCCAGTCATTGGCCTAATGTTCAACTTTCCCTCTTTTACCCCAGAGGTGATGGGTTGACTTGAAGGTTCAGATTGTGATAACACATGACCCTCAATATTCGCTACAGCTTGTACATCCTCAAGGAATGCATCATCTGCAGCACTAGTGACAAGGGTACTTGAATCTCTTGCCTCCGGGTTAGATGAGACCCGTTCTCTAAACACTCCTTTTTGCATTGTTGAAGATGTGGCCTGGAGGATGGGCCCCTTAAAGACTTCAAACAAACGTTCTTGGTCCCGAAAGCATGCTCGTATTTTGATCAGTAACAAGTTCCTGATCTGCTCATTGAAGTCTTCCTGCGACCTCTGCATTGAGACAAAGAGTCCCAAAATCTCGATCAATGATCTCCAGATTTTCCCTGAGATGCCTCAGCCTCTTGAGGGTATCATTAACAATGTGTCCCTCCATCTCGTGTTAAGAAATCTGCAAAAACATTTTTATCAGGTTTCACAATGACAATATCATAATCATAATATTGGCACTAGGCTTGCCATCTTAAAATTCTAGCCTTTTCTGGTTTTGACTCAATTTTATTTTTCAGAAAAGACTTAACACTTGTATTATCTATTTTCAAGATAAATTTCTTTGCAAGTAAAAATAATGGCCATTTTTTAAAGGCATTTCGAACTGCAAAGAATTCTTTTTCTTTGATATGCCATCTGATAGCTTCACTGTCTGTGAAGAGACCGCAACAGTATCGACATGACATTTCTCCATCTGGTGTAGCTTTCATAAGAATTGTTGCCCACCATTGATCACTGGCATCCGTGTATAACACAAGTTCATCCTCGTCGATTGGGATTGCAAGCTTTAGTAGTTGCCTGCAAACTTCTTTCAGCTGTTTGACAGCTTGTCGATGGTCTTCATTCCACTGAAATTTAACATCTTTCTTGAGTAACAGACCGAACCTTTCTGTGGTTTGCCAGATTATTAATGAACATTCCAGTAAACTTAACAACTCCCAGAAAACTCTGAAGTTGCTTTAAATCCTTGAGATCATCTGGATAACCATGCACCTTCTCAACAATGTGGTTTTGAGGATGATTCCAGATTCATCAATCCCGATCCCAAGAAACTCGACCCGTCTCCTAGCAATCGCTGCCTTCCTTTCGGACAACACTAATCATTCCTTGTAGCAAACATCTGAAAAGATTTCCAAATGTGTAAGATGATTTTCATGTTTCTTGATGCAATGAGGATGTCGTCAATATACACGAAGGATTGCTTCACCGAATTGCCGCTGATTCTTCACTTTGGATGTCGAAGTTTTCCTTCGTCACCATGCTTGCTGCGAAAACTAATGGGGAACTTTAAGTGAAAGGCCTCTCGTAATCTTTGCACAATAATCTTATGATCACAAAGGGTTGTGAAAACAAGCCTCCTTGTCTCGTTTTCCTATGTAAATGTCTTGAATGTCTATAGGAAATTATTTCCTAGCAGCAGATCAGCTCTTGTATCATGGAAATAAATAGGTGAAGTCTTGAATTTGTACCAGGGGGTACCGTCTGCTTCTCCAATTATTATTTTCGTCACCCGGACTCCTTCATTAAGAATAAGAATCCGTTTGGAAAAGTCTCTTCCGGCAATGACTTGTAATTTCTCACCAAATTCTTTAGGGAAGATGTCTCATTTGCCCGTGCATATTCCAGCTCCTGAATCAATATATGTTGCGAAATATTTTGCACGATATTTCTCGTATAACATCCCGACAGAGATGTATATGGAGAATGGACTGGTGGTCATAAGATCATATATCTCTTTCCGTCCACCGTGAATTCCATTCTGTCTTGTAATCTTTCCCAAGGTTTATGTTCCTAGAGAAATTCATCCCAAGAATAAGCTGTTCTGGGATCATGCCTGTTGCTTCTTCAATGGTTAGGTGTCCTTGATATATGCCCACCGTAGGTTGTGGTAAATAGTATAAGACATCACAAGGGAAGATATTGTTCTTTTCAACAATGTCGAAGATTATCTGCACTTCGTGCAATCCTTCTGGACACTTCAAAACCCCAGTCGTTTTGAAGACATTAGGGATCTTCTGTATCCTACTCGAAACCGCCTTCTGTTTTCCCCCGGGATAGTTGCTGATTAACCTATCCTGTTGGAAAGACATCCTTCTTGGCTCGATCATAAGGCTCATGCTTCTGTTCAGAACAGGTTGATCTTGTATCCTCATGCAGATCTCTCTATTGTCGCAGTATCAATAATGTCCGGCAATACTGCTTTGGCGAAATCTTTGAAGATTCTGGGGACTTCGATGCAGTCCTTTATCAAGAATACCTCCAAATGATGAGTATTTGAGAGCGCGTACAACGCCTTGTAGGTGATCGAGTAAGGCATGTTCCCTTCTTTCATCAAATCACTTCTTTTAAAATCTTGATGAAGAGTAAGAACCTTGTTGAAGTCTGGATCGCCTAAATTGTATGCAATTCTCCGATAGATGTTAAATGCCATCTTTCTTGCATACAGATTTCCTGCAACTGCTCCCAAACAAGAATCTTTGAGGTTCGGGATTCTCTTGTAAGAGATAGCCAGGTTGAGGGGTGAATCAACTCCTTCCTTGAATGTTGTTTTGATAATGACTCTAATGGCTCCGATATGAATCCATGAGAGGGTATTAGCAACTTATCTTTTGACCTTGTTTTTAATCTCCTGGATTTCTCTGTAGGGGTTAACTGCATCTCAATTTGGTTTCCCGTGAATTACACCGGGATCGCAAATTCACCTTTGTTACTTTATGGATAATGATTCTTCCTACTTCGAAGACCAATCATATCCATGGCTTTTTCCATCGCTCCAAATGTGAATCCATCGTACTTATGAAGCTTTGGCTCTTCTCTCATGATCCTTAAGAGTTTTATGAGAAACAATGGTATGTGAGAAAAACCTTGACTACTCTTCTCTGGTCATATGTTGAAGGAATTCTCATTCACTCTGATTCTGAGCTGGATTTACCTCCATTATCAGAATAAATCTCTTCTTCATAGATGCTTTCATCTGAGGGGATATCCTCAAATTGATACACCTGCACCAAATATTGGAAATAAACAGCATCATCGAATTCTTTGGTATGCTCGAACTGTGTTACTCTTCTGCTTTGGTTCTCTGGACAATCTGTAGAGATATGTCCTCTTGCTCCGAATGTCCAGCAGTTACAATCTTTGAAACTCTCATTTGCACGAGTGTGAGTGCGTCTGAAAGTCCTCTTCGTCGATGCTCTGCTAGTACTTGTTTGATTAGAACTTGTCGACGAGTTTCTACTCTTTGTTGGTCCTGATCTTTGCCCAGATCTGTAACTTCGGGCTTTATGTTTACTACTTCCTCGAGCATATGGATGAGCTCGGTGCTTTTTCATCTTCCGCCTCTGGTGGTAGTTTCCGATGATTGTAGGGAGATCATTCCCTGCACAACAAAGATAAGTTGTTTTGTTGATTCCTCTTAGCTTCTTGTAATTCTTTTGGAGTTTCGCTTGATAACACCACTCCGCAAGCTTCATTTAAAGAAATGACATTCTCCTGGACACCGTCTATTCATTGTGGTGTATATTTCTGGATAAGCATTTCTCTCCATGGACTCTGTATTTTGGCAAAGAATAGTTCAGCTGCATCTTTTTCTTCTATTTTTGCCTTCCATCTATACTCCATGAAGAGTTTGATGTACTCGCGACTACATAACAAATATCATGTAGTTCTAGGCTAATTAGAGTTTGTCTATATTTTTTTTAGCTTTTCTTCTTCCATTCCTTTGAAGTAACCTACTCCAATGAAACAAATTTTAAAAATTTTTGTCATCTTGTCCACAATTTCTTTTAGGGACTCTCCGGCTAAAACTTCTTCCTTGGTACCTAGGTCTCTGAGTTCCCATGCAATATTGATTTATCCTTCCAAACTAATTTTAAGAAGTAATATGAATCCTTCTTTGCTTAGATCAAACGTTCATGCTGCGATTCTCATTGCTGAAGCCCATTCATCAATAAGAACTTCTCGATTTTTAAAGTCCAAGATATCCATGTTGAGCATAAGTGATAAGTGCATATTTGAACTTAAATTTTATTCTCTTTTCTTATACTTTTATTTTGGGATTCGAGCAGAATTATGCCTTTTGTTGTTGTTTTTTGTTGTTTTGTAGGAATCCAAGAAATGGAATATTTTATGACTAAAAGATGATGAAAATACATACAGACAAGGATCCAAAATGAGACTTAAAATATGGATTTTTAGACTCCAAGGAAGCACATAGCGCTAGGACGCCCAAAAGTTGGAACCCTACCGCCACTCATTCTGGAGTTTCGCTCAAAATAAATCGGAAAGTTGAAGAGTGGAGTTCGCAAGTTGCCATGCAGAGTTGGAAAAAATATATTATTATTTTTTTACTTGGATATACATGGAGACGTCACACACACATCATATATGAGGAGCATACCAACGGAAAATATTCTATCGGAGATACAAGAGGAGAATCACGTGACCACATTCAGATTTTATATTTTATAATGAAGTGGCAACAGATTTTAAGGAAGAATATTAGATAGTAGCCTATTTTGTGGACTCTTTGGCCAACACAAAATCATATTCCATAAGGAGGAGATTTCATACCATATGATAGGATATTATTATATATAGAGCGGATTTCACTTGACATAGAAGGACGTGAAGAGCACTTTACATAGAGGGACAAAACTTGGGGAGGAGAATATTTACATGCGAGAGCAGCAGCCGAGGCACAACCAAGAGACCAAGAAGGGGAGGAGATCGATTGAGAAGGCGCGCTTACAATGAAGGGTAGAGATTTTGACGACGGAGAAGACAACGACGACTACAGGGGACAAAGGGCCATCATCCAATTCTTTTGATTATCTTTTTCATTATGTTTATGATGATTAAAGACATGTCTATCTGTTTATTTATCTTTTCATGAACTAATTTATGTTCTAGAGGCAGACATATCTTGACTGGAAACTGTGTGGTTAATTAATCCATGAATATATTTTGGTTTTTCGTTTGATTTATTTGTGGTTTCTGATTTGAATGTGTTTCAATTAACCGATCACTAGTTGAATCGTCATATTTATTTAGAATCTTGAATAGGAACATAGGAATTTACATCGTTGAAAGTATATATAGTCGAGAGACGTATAACTCCAACGAAGCCATAGAACGAATCTAGCGCTATTGAAATTGTTAATAATTTATCTTAGGTGACACGTAAAGATGATTGTTGAATGATTATTTCTATTTAACACTCGAGAGAGGTAATGGAATAACATAGGATTCGTGATTAATAAATTAGAAGAACATGACATAGTGGATAGTTGTGTGAAGCCGAACCTCTAGAATCCGTTCTCATTGATTTTCTCCACTTAAATCTTTATCTTATTAGTTTAGTTTAATTATTTAATTAATTCTATAAATATCGATTATCTAAATAAAGTCGAGACTATTCTAATTACAGTACTTGGTATAACTTAATTTTCAATCCATGTGGGTTCGATATCCATACTTTCAGATTCCTATACTAAGTTTGACATTGTACACTTGCGGCACGTTTTACACGCATCAATAATTCCATATGGATGGATTGGATCTAACTGAGACTTTCCGTAAAACATTTGACGTATATCTGGCATACGCGAACGACTTCTCACTCCAACTGGGGGATCTAAGTTTGCTCCAGTAGTAAAATCATCACGGTGGGGCATTCTTTGATCTTCTCCGGGTGGATTATTTGATCCGAAACTTTCTTGTGGTGGAAGAAGTCGAGGAATTCCGCCGACTTGATTCGTTTTAAAGTCTACGAGATTTAATCCGTCAAACGAATCAGCAAGATCACGTAGATCTTCCAGTGTGATTCTTTCCATTACTTTGTTTGAAGTATTGGTTCTTTTCGTAGGACTGTAATTATTTTTTCAGTCTCCATCAAAGGCCTTCAGACCTCCTATGCTTTCACTTTTCGATGTAAAAAGGGCTCTGTTCTCCGTTCATTCTTCCTGAAGAACTTAGTCTTGACTCCAAATCCTTAACTCGGGCTTGAACATCTCCAAGGTTTTCAAGAATTTCCTCCTGATGTTTGATCATAACCTCCATCTGACTTTGAATCTGATGGACCTGTGTTGGGACATGGTATTGTAGGTATCCATAATGATGCACTGTCTTCTGGATCTCCATAAGATCTTGGGATATCTTAGAAGTATCCGGCTCGATTTCTCGAAAGGTAGGCTCACCCATCTTATTCGTCTGGTCTGGATCCGTTAAGTGGTTGTGATCTGGAATCAAGTAGTTATGCTCATGATAATCTCTCTTTTTGGCCTCTGTTAACTCGACTTGTAGCTTGAGGTTCATCCTGTAAAGATTTCTCGCCACCTTCTTATGTTCTTGATCTGGTATATGCTAGCAGGGCTAGCACTAATTTTCAGTAGAATATTCCATTTCTGGTTGAAGTGTTTAGCTTCGGTCAGATATATTTGATTTAGTTCTTCCAGTTTCTGGAAGTACCACCTGTATGAGTTGCACCTCGAACATACGTTCGGATCCATAATTTTTCTTAAATCGTCTCATCTGTATAAGTTACAAATTAATATTCAAGATATTATTAAAGTATTTCCAGAATAAATCTAGGCTCTGATACCATTTTACGAAGACGGGTCACGAAGGAAAAAGTTATTTGAAAAATTGGTAAAACTTTGGGTAAAGTTTGAAAAGTATTTAAAACTCTAGGGGGAATCATGCAATTAATCCCTTTTAACTTTGGAAGGATAATTAGGTAAAGTGTTGTGTGGTAGGAAGTTAGGATGAAGATGAAAGTATTGTTGGGGAGTTATAATATAGAATAGTGGATAATGTGAGTAAAAGAAAGTTTAGGTTTAGAGATTTTTTGTTAGTTTACCCAATAATAATTATTATTATTATTAAATAATAATAACAATAATAATAAAATTTACTAAATATAATATATAGGTTTATTTTTAAAACTAATTTGGAAAAAAATTATATTTAAAAAATACATCGAAATATAAAAGGTTACAAAACTACGTTAAACCGCAATTGTGGAGGGCGGTTACTACATGTTGAGTAGCCGCTTCTACAAGAAGCGGCTACTCAACATGGAGTAGCCGCCCAATTAGGGGGCGGCTATTCAACATGGAGTAGCCGCTTTCTAAGTAGGCGGCTACTCCATGTTGAGTAGCCGCCCCCTTAGTAAGCGGCTACTGGATATTGAGTAGCCGCCCATTAAGTAGGCGGCTACTCATTTCACTCGATACCCAACCCATTTAATTGATACCTACTCCATACCAATCCAAACCCACCTTACTTCATTTAATTGATACCTACTACATACCAATCCCACCTACACTATTTAATTGATACATACTCCATTTAATTGATACCAATGAAATCCATCTATAAATTTATATCCATTCTCAAAATATTCTCTTAAAAACTTTTCTTTCTTCTTTCCTGCAGTTCAGAGCTTTCGTTTCTCTCTTCAATAATCCATTAGTCTCTATTCGTCCACCTACATTAAAGGCGAGTTAATTATTGAAAATCTTATATATTATTCATATTGTTTTTATTATTTTTCTGTCTTCAAAAAGCTCATTATTGAAAATCTTATATATGGTTTCTCTCATCAAAAAGTTCATTATTATTTTTAAACATGTACGTATAATAAATTTTTATTAATATTTTAAATGGTTGATATATGTGTTAATTTCTTTTATTAATTTTAGGATGGCATTAAATCGAGGTCCCGAAGATTCAACTATATTATATCTACAATCTACGCATATCTCCAATGCTGTTTGTTCCGAGAATATTGATAGTATTCTAAAAGTGAAGCGTACAGATAACCTTATCTGGGGGTTGTATAATGAGAAAGTGATACACGATTGTGTTTGGAGGCATATCATTGATATGGGATTTTACGGTGTTTTACAATCTGGCTATTGTATGTACGATAATCATTTGATTACCGCTTTTGTTGAACGATGGCGGCCTGAGACCCATACATTTCATTTTAGATTTGGTGAGCTACCATTACTTTACAAGATATTTCAATAATTTGGGGTTTAAAAGTTGATGGTGAACTAGTAAGTGGGGTAGATGATTCACGACGTGTGAAAGAATGGCAAGAAATATGTATTGAGTTACTGGGATTTGAGCTTCCCGAAGCAAAGTTTAAAGGCGGTCACCTAAGAATGACCGCTCTAGACGATCACTGCCGAGCTAATCCTATCTCTGGTATGAGCCAGAGATTGATGTAATAAAGTACACTCGGTGTATAGCTTTGATGATTATAGGTGGAATTTTGCTTCCAGATTATAATAGTAGCACTGTAAAACTCATGTATTGCAGCTACTTGAAGATTTGGAAGATGTAAACACATATAGTTGGGGCAGTGCGGTATTGGCTTACTTATACCGTGAAATGTGCAATGCATCAACCATAGGAATGCACTATCACTGGCCCTTTGTATATTTTGCAGGTATATATAATATTTTTCTCTCACTAATAATATCTTATCCGTTTATTATTTTAATATATTTTTATGTTTATTGGCAGATTTGGGCATGGAGTAGGATAAAATGTTTGAACCCTGACCGACAGTTAAAAACTTTGGTTGTCCCTGAGAATGTTCCTGTTGCTCCCTACGGTGCACGGTAATAATTAATTATTGTTATTGTATACTAATATTAAAATGATAAAACATTACAATATTTAACATTTTTTATAATAGGTAGAACACTTTGTTTCATCACACCCATATAGCAACACATTCGGTCAGAATTATACGACATTCTCTCGATCAAATGAGTAATGACGAGGTAAACTTAAATTATGTAATTGATTTTTGAAAATTTATGATGATTTCAATATATTGATTGACCCATTTTTTTATTTTAACAATGTGCAGTTTAATTGGATCGTGTATGACACAGATGCCGCTGATGTTAACTCCATTATTACTACCTATAACAATGATATTTGGAGAAGCGTTTGCCCTCTTATCTGCTTCCAAATAGTGGAGATTCATCGTCCTAACCGGGTGATGCGACAGTTCAATATATGCCAGTCAATTCCATCACCTGTACTTGACGATAATGAGCTACATGATGTCACCCGAACTGGTCATCGTAATATGGATTGTGCCAAATTTCACAAAATATATCTTCGGACGTGGTGTAGGAGGCTAAGAAATGTCTCCACTGGTGAACCATGTGGTAGGTCAAACTCAACAGACGATGACTACATACAGTGGTACGAGAGAATCACTGTAAGGGTTATATCGCCTCAAGTACATGGGATTGGTTTCCACCCATCTGTTGGATTTGCGCATGGCACATCATCTGCTGGTTTTTCTCCTGCTGGCCCATCTGGTGGTTTTTCTCCTGCTGGCCCATCCGGTGGTTTTGACACTGCTGGCCCGTCCAGTGGTTTTGACACCGCTGGCCCGTCCGGTGGTTTTGACACTGCTGGCCCGTCCAGTGGTTTTGATGCTTCCGGTGGTTTTGATGCTTCTGGTGGTTTTGATGTTATTGGGCCATCCGGTGGATTTGCATCATATGCTGGCCCATCCGGTGGATTTGCATCATATGCTGGTCCTTCTGGTGGATTTTCATCATTTGTTGGGCCTTCAGATGGATTTGATATTGCTGCTGGTCCATCTACTGTTTTCGATAGTGCAGGGTATTATACTCCACAATCCCCACAGGCTCACCCACAGGCTCAAAATTACACATCTCTAGTGGGTTTTGAATACCAAAGAAATTTGAGGAGGTGCAACCATCGAGAAACATTCCAACACCTATCCAGTTTCTGAGTTATTCTGATGAAAATATGTAAGGACCCACGTGCCCTTAACCCGTTAGTAGTGTATTAATCCATGCCATTAAGTGCATACAATCATATTATCATGGGAAGGAAACCATATACAAGAATAACATCATTTACTATCTATAAAATTTCTTGTATTAGAACCTCATAATATTCAACTTCCCCAACTAAAGCCACTTTCATAGTATGCACCCTAATAATACACTAACATACTCTCAGTTCATTTAGCAATTCCGTATTTAATTACATGCAAGCCATCAATGAAGAGAGAAGACCATGGCCATTTATACATTCCATATACACGTAACACGTACTCACATGAGAGCACCCAATGAATAAGTGTGTATCTAATGTATAAAATACCCTACCAGATACCGTTACTGGTACTTCAATCCTGGAAGCACCTCCCAAGCACAACTCGATCTCAACTCTGGATCTGTGTACTTATTCAACCAGCTCTGGTACCTCGATCCTGGAAGTACCTCCAATCAACAGTCCGAGCTCAACTCCAAAGTTGCTGCTACACCTGTATCACCTGCCCCAACAGAGACAACCCCCACACGGGGTGAGCATACCAATACCACAAATCCAATAATCATAATATTGTAATTCATAATTTACAGAATGCAAATGCCATGAATTTAAATGATACTCCCTGGATGGTATCATCCTCATCCGGGATCCCCTGTGTTGTTCCTGTTCTCAAAATAACCAAAACTCATCAAATTCCCAAAGCCAGTTAATCGCCACATAGATTAACTAATACCATTTCTATTATGCCAGTTCCATGATCAATATGGAAAAAATCATTATATAAAAGGCCGTAGATATCACATATATCTAACCAATGATTCCACGTTCCTATTTCATTGCTCGCTCCACAATAGCGGCATTTCAAACCCCTCACACGCTCAACAATAGCGGCGTCATTACCGATGGTCGCTCAACGACGACAACATCTTAATCATTGCTCGCTCAAAAGCGGCACCGTATGGTTCCCAATGTATGTCCAATTAACGCAATTACCATCTACCATGCATATCACTATCCATTTATAGCAAGTATCATATACCATGCATTTCAATATCCATTTATTGCAAACACCCCATACCATGCATTTCAATGCCCATTTATTGCAATTACCACATACCATGAATTTTAATGTCCCTTTATTGCAATTACCACATACCATGCATTTTACAGTTGCAACGTTATAATAGGCTATGCTCGTACATCATACGTACCTTATAATCTCGTAGTTTGAGTCCAACCTTGCCTGAGTTCCACGTCCGATGAGTTATGTGCTAACACACAAATAACTCTCAATTAAACATAGGCATGCAATCACGTGCCCAAGCACATTCACAATTTCCAAACCTATCGTCTATCCATGATGATTACCAAAATAAAAGCCCCCCCGGCCAAGTATGTATAATACCCAAAATATACCATTTTACAAGTTTAAAAGATAGCCAAAAACTCAACCGAAAAAACCCGTTTTATTAAACTTTGGCTCCAACAAATCCATTTTAAAAGTATAGCATTCCCGTTGGAATGTAGACATTGCCTCGGAAATGGGCTATTCAAACCTCGATTCCAAAATCCCGACATTTTTCCAAAAGTTTTCAAAAAAAAAAAACAAAAATCTTCGGGTGGCGGTCGATCGCCACTTTCATCGCGATCGATCGCCACAGTCCAGTGGCCAAACCAGTGCATTCTCGCGATCGATCGCCAACCCGCTCGCGATCGATCGACGAGACCTCGCGATCGATTGCCAGCACTGTTCATCGTCACTAAAATTGAACTGCTCATCGCGATCGATCGCCCCACTTCGGCAATCGATCGCCACCTGCGATTTTCCAAAAAAATCGAGCTTCCATGGTGTTTTTCACACCCAAACTCAAAACCAACACCCCATACACCTTCAACACCTCAAATACACCCTTAAAACTCAATAAAAACTCCAACAACAAACTTTAAGATTTTTACCCAAAATCCACAAACCCAAGTCTAACATTAATACTCAACCAAAAACAACAATACTACTACCAAATCGAAGACAATGACGAGGGGAAGACTAATACCTGATTATCTTCGAGAAAATCGGCTTCCGAGCCAAGATACCATCGATTTTTCCCATCAAGAGAGAAGAGGGGAAATGGGGGGAGAAGGGTTAGGCGTAGAGAAAGAGAAGAGAGGGAAGGGTTCCGTGCCAAATGATGGAATACCGAGTCCACTTGGTATATATAGTACCAAAACTCAAAAATACCAATCCTTCCACAAATACATCATGATTCATTAAATATCATCTGTTTTCAAAAATCATCTCTCCAACCTCAATTCCCATTACCAGCCCCAGTACAAAGTACTCCGGACCCCAAATCCCACCAAAGGCCAAATTCCAAGGTTATCACCATGATGAGAATACAATCTCATCCATTGGATCCAACGACTCCAAAAACAGGATTTAAAATCCCCTGGAGTCCCAACACCGCAATTAACACACAAATGCCACAAATAAAATCCATTAAGGATTATTACCACACCGGGATTAACAACATAAATCCCCGGGCATCACAAAATATATTTCAAGTAACTAGGATTGCAACACAACAAAATGATCCTAGTAATACTGGCCCGCGTAGAGGACAACGAAATCGTAGACAACGTCATTGTGGAACCGGTGGCCAACTGTAGTTGTATGATTATGTATATTGATATTATATTTTTTAACTAGGATATTACTATGTTTGTCACGTTTTATGCTTATACTTGGTGTACAAATGAGTACCATCAACACTAATGATTTTGCGACAGTGTTGAAACCCATCTATGCATGGCTTGAAAGCCCAAAATACATAATTCAATGTATTCACCGCTCGATTGTTAGATCTTAAATACCTCCACTCCACAATTGTTCCAGTATTATACTTTGACAACGCACCCATGTGGAAGTAGACGCACGGAGCTCTCCCATGTACCGTAAACATTTTCCACCGCACGTTGCAAACTTCTCCATGCCTTCGTATACGAGATATGATAGCCATATTTATCTTTAACATTCTCCCGTACATACTTAATCTCATATGAAGGATCACATCGTACAATCCCCAACAATGTATTTGCCACCATATTACTGTCCAAGTTGTGGTGGTCTATACCAACATTACTCGAAATACATGTGTGCGGACCACCATACTTTGTTAATTTCCAAAAACCCATTTTGGGCTTCAAAGACGCTCGAAGACCCCATTTACACCTTACTGCAGGAGAAGTCTTTTTGCACCGTAATTTCCGTAGAGTACGTGTGCTATCCACAACACAATACTCACGCCTGACAACTCTAACAGAGTAATCTTTCACAGATGCAATCAAATCTTTCTCATCCTTAAAAATCATGTTCATGGACAGCTCTCCTACCTCCAGGTTGTAATATCGAGTTCGCGATCCAGAAGGTACATCAATCGAATCAGGAACCTGCTCTTCGTTGACTGCATTAACAAATGGTGGCATTTCAATCGTGCTTGGCAAAAATGGTGCGTCTTGCATATGTCTCCGACCACAAGGTGGTTCGTTGGATGTTGTCTCTTCACCGGGAAATGCATGGACATTATCATCATCTTCATCATGCATCTCATCAGCCTCATTACCGTGTTCTCCAGAATCACTCGTGAATTATCGGGTTCACTATCACTCATGTAAACATCTCGATGACTATCCCCGTGTACGTCATGTGTGGCTAGCCCATCAGTTGCTGCTAACATAATTGTATGCTCCGAACCACCAACATCAATATCAAATACATCATGAATTGGTATGATTTCTTTTCGTAATCCCCAAACTTCTGAAGTGTTTGGCCAATATGTAGGATTTTCTTCAGAAGAGGCGGTTATATATTGATCCCAAGGTCCACTTCCATGCTCGAAATAAGGATAATTTTGTTGCTCAACATCTCGACCGCTTGAAGTAGAAGGTTGATCATGGACCACCATATTGCTCAATCCTTCAGTGACATATGGAAGATTTGATTCTGGCACTTCAAGACCAAAATCATGATTACTTGCCTCTATATCGACGTACAAATGCAGCATCTGCATATTGGACATTCCATTATAAATTGTAGAACATCATCATCTACAATATTGATTGGTATTTCATTCCAAGAAGATTTATCCATGAATGCATATTTGGTTGACAATTTGATATTAAACATCGTTGGGTCGATGTTTAACTTTCTATGTGCTAGTTGAATCAAATAAAATAAAATAATAGAACGTGAAATTCTAATCGGTCTGACTGGTGGAATGCTATATTCGACCGATTCATTTCCAATAATATTATTACCACCAAAATATAGCAGCATGGAAATCGAATCCATTTTGAACAAACTAAGATATATTTTGATCCACACTTTTGACCCACCGAAAAAATTGAAGAGAAAAAAATGAAGAGGAAATTTGTTTGAAGAATTGTGTGTCGAAAACATTTTATCTTCATATTATTTATACATCTTTCGGATACTAATTTTCGTAAAGGTTCAAGGGTGTAAAACATTTTATATATAATATGATTAATTTTTGTCGGTAAAAATATAATATTATAAATGAAAATTTATGCATACACAAACAAACGAAAATTGTAAAAATAGATACACAGAAGAAGGTGGGAATGGACGTATAAGTTGACTATGTGAAGAGACATACAGGAGATTGGAAGAGACGTAAAGGGGTACGCGACAACCAACCAAAACACGGGCACGGTGGGTGAAGAGACGTAAAGGGGTGGGTGAAGAGACGTAAAGGGGACGCGACAACCAACCAAAACACGGGCACGGTGGGTGGCAGGTACTGATGAGTAGCCGCTTCACCAGTGGGCGGCTACTCATTAGTGAGTAGCCGCTTCACGGTGGGGCGGCTACTCAATAATTAGAAGCCGCTTCACCGTGAAGCGGTTACTCAATGTTTTAAAGCCGCTCTCCGGTAGCGGTTTGACGTATATTTGCAATATCTCACATTTCGATGTATTCTTGAAAAAAAAAATTAAATTATTTTTTTAAAAAAACCATAATATATATAACAATATATATAATAATAATAATAATAATAAATATTATTATTATTGGAATTAAGTTATATGATGTAAGTTGGAATTTTTGGCGGGAAATGATATGTATGTCATTTTGCTTGAAAGTGGATTAATGTGAGATAAATATGATGGGATAATATTTGTTTATAATCATGAAAAATATGGGATAAGAATTAACCTAAGGGTATGATAAAAATAAAAAATGCTTCAAACGTTGCCTTAGAATAAATTTTTAATCCATTGTTTGGTTTGCAGGATTGAAAAAAGTTCACATCATATTTATTTCACTCTGTAGCAAAATGACATATATATTCTTTTTCACATTTTTTTATTATTTAAATTTGAAATTCCCACAAAAAATTTCATCTTTTTTCTTATAACTTAATCCCAAAAATTTGAAATTCCCTTCGAAATTTGAAATTCCAACCAAAATTTGAAATTCAAATTGTCGAGTGTATTTTAATCATTATACCAAACAATAAAGTTAAGGGATAATTACATCTACACTCCATCGACTTTGACGTAATTACAGAAATTTCTACTATAGTTTGAAAAATTACAAAAATCTCCCACCAAGTTAGGTTAATCATTATAGAGTCCCGTCGTTAGTAAAATAGAAAGCCGTTACAAAAATCTCCTTTAGTTTTAATGAAAACCCCCAAATTGCCCTCGTCAATTTTGACATCTATTTTGACCTAATTTTTTTGAGGAGATGTATTTGTACTTATGTATTTTTTAAGGAATGTGATCGTAATGAAACCATTACTTGATATTCGAATTGTTTATTTTAAATATAATTATTAATTGCTCAAACCTTTTTTATTTTCCTAATAATTTTAATTTTTTATCATTTTTATTCAATCTTGTAATATATCAATACATACCATAAAAAATTCCATATATATATATATATATATATATATATATATATAGACACACACACACCACACACACACATACACATATACACACACACATCATTTAAATTGTTTTGTTAGAAATAACGACATTTTCGAATTGAAATTCAAATTAAAGAATAATATTGTTCGATTACCATTTTAGAAATTGACGTTAATAAATATTAGTTCGTCAAAAAATACCGTAAAACTTGATAATATATAATCATCGTACTTTCAATAATTTGTTTAAAAAGTAAATAATATATGATTAATAATTTGATAAACGAGATAAAAATTTAAACTTTGAACACAAACTACCCAAATACGAATTTAACTATCGAACCGAACTTGTAAAAATTATACCGACTGAAATTGTTTTTCTGCCAATCGAACTGACTGATTTTTTACATTAAATCGAACAAACGGATTCGATAAAAATCGATATTGTTAAAAATTATGTCCCAAAACATATCATTTAAATTCAACATCTGAACATATAATTGTTTAAAAGATATTTGGCTGAACGTATTTTCAACAGTTCATAAGTTGTAAAGTCTTATTTTAACAATAAGATGTTAAAATATTTGGATAAACTTATTTTAAAGATTTTTATGTGTTTGATATACCAAGATCTTTTTACCATCATATTTACCAAAACAAGATATGATACTATGAGATAACACAATTAATTACTTTTGAACGTATTTTTATACATAAGTAGTTTTAAAATATTATCATTAACATGAAACTATTTTATAGTTTAAAAATATTTAATAAATAATTCTTTGAAATAAATAAAAATAATACGACACAATAAGGAGTGTACCTGTAATATTTTGATAATTTTATATTACATATACAAGAGAGCAAAGTCGATGGGAGGTTTCTGTAATATTGCCAAAGTCGAGGGGGTGTAGATGTAATTATCCCAAAAATTAATCCATCACCGTACCATCCAAACAAAACATCATATAACTTAGCACACTATATTATATATCATTATCTCATAATTTTAATCATTACATTACGTATCTCATCTAGATACTAAAAGAACCATAAGTTTGCGTTTGGTAGGCAGGGTAAGGGTGGGAAAAGCCCTTAATCACACGTTTGTCTCAAGTTTTCGAAGAACACACATTTCCCGAAAGCCAGATATTACGTCCTGTTGAATATGGAAAAAAAAATCCCTTCATTTCTGCAGGATTGTGAAACCGCAATTGCATAGTGAATCTGATTATAAAGCACTTGTACAATTTTGCCCTTTTTCTTCCGTTTGTAGATGAATTTCTCACCAAAAAGTGGGTATTCCGTCGAGATTGGAATAGAGAAAATGCCGAGCAATTGAGGTTGAATTTACATCGGGTATGTGGGTATTGTGAGGATATTTGGGTGGAAGCATTGGAATCTCGAAGCATTTGGTCGACTGGTTCACGTTATGCGCAACTGAAGAAATTTGCATGGAATCAAGATTAAATCGTTCAATTGAATCGGGCATAATGGTCATGTGAGGATGTGGTATGACTTTTAGGACGAAGAGATGGCGAAAACCGGCAGATAAGGAGTTTACAACGTTTGTGTGGATGATCGCGGATGCCAGTGTTGTTGCAGGGTAATTGGGAGATGAAATGGTTTCAGAAATTTCTAATTGTGGAACAGAGATGGATCTAGATGAGAAGAAACTGGTGGAGCGTGAGGCCGGCACCGTTCAGGTGGCAGCATGGTGTCGACAGTCAATGCAAGGTGAGGCGAGAATGTGGCAATTTTAGTAAGAGGACAGTTGTATAATTTGAAACCATTGAAGGGTATTTTTGTTATTTTGTTAACTAGTTATCATTATACAAAATCTAATAAAGTTCATCAAATACATTATTATATTTTCATGTAGTACTAATCATAGGCACAAAACACAAAATGTTTAATCATTACTTTAATAATCAGCTCATTATCTACTAAATTATCGATCCATCATTTATCCTATTACAGCTACCAAACACAGCCTAAATATATAATCACAAATTTCTGATTTCTGTATTTTTAAGTGCATTATAAGTATTCAATTTTTTTGCCTATTAATAATATATTACATATATTTTCAATTATTTTAACTTCATAAAATAACTGCTAAAATGTTTGTGGACATATAATTATAAAAACAAATAATTTAGGGCTTAAATGTAGATTTATGTCCCGCTCTAATGATCATCACAATGCTTTTAATCCTAAATATTTTAGGGATAATTATATCTACATCCCCTCAACTTTGATGTAATTACAGAAACCTCCCATATAGTTTGAAAAATTACAAAAATCGCCCCTCAAGTTAGGTTAAACATTACTGATAAGTCATGCCTTTAAAACAATAGACGGCAGTTACATAAATTACCCCTAATTTTTAATGAAAACACCATTTTGCCCCTGGTCAATTTTGACCTCTATTTTGACCCAAATTTTCAGAGGGGGTGTCTTCGTAATTACGATATTTTGTAAGGGTGTGATCGTAATGAAACTATTATTTTATATTTCAAATTGTTTGTTTCTAATACAATTACTACATACTCAAACCTTTTTATTTTTCTAATAATTTTAAATTTTTATTATATTTTATTCAATCTTGTAAAATATCAATGCATACCATAAAAAATTCAAAATTTATATATATACGACATTTAAATTTTTTTGTGAGAATAAACAAGATTTTGGAATATTTTAAATTAAATCGAATTTAAAGTCAAATTAAAGAACACTATGTTTGATTCCATTTTTCAAATTGGCTATTGGTTTACCAAAACAAAACGTAAAAACTTTATAATATATAATCATCGTTTTCAAATTGACTATTGGTTTACCAAAGCATACAGTAAAAACTTTATAATATATAATCATCGTACTTTCAATAAATGATATAAAATATAAATAATATATGATTAATAATTTCAGAAACGAGATAAAATTGAAAACAAACTACCCAAGTATCAGTTCAACTAAGGCTGAGCATTCGGTATGAACCGACCGAATTTGTAAAAATCAAACTGACCAAATTTATTTTTCAGCCAACCGAACTGACTGATTTTTACACTAATTCGAATAAATCGAATCGATAAAACATCGATTATCATTAAATATCATGACCTAAAACATAAGTAATATCATTTAAATTCAACATCTAAACATATAATTGTCTACAAGATATTTGTTAAACTATTTTAAATAGTTCATAAGATGTGAAGTCTTATTTTAAGATTAAGATGTTAAAATATTTGGATAAACTTATTTTAAATATATTAAAGATGTTGATGTGTTTGATATTAAAGATCTTTTTATGATCATAATTACCAAAAAAAGATATGATAATATGAGAATAATACAATTAGTTATTTTAAAATGCTATCCTTAATATAACAAAATAGTTTATAGTTTAAAAATATTTAAAAGTAATTTTTTGAAATAAATAAAAATAATATGACACCATAGGGGTGTAACTGTTATGTATGGTATACTATAAGGTGTGTTTCTGTAATGTTTTAATAATTTTACAATCATATGCTACATGGGGTGTATATGTAATGTTTTAGAAATTTTATATTACATATACAAAAGGACAAAAACGTCATTTTGCAAGTTCTGTTAATTTTTTTTAACGGCATTATACCAGAGGGGAGGTCTCTGTAATTTTCCAAAGTCGAAGAGTGGTTTAAAGCAATTATGCTAAAGTTAAGGGGTGCAGATGTAATTATCCCAATATTTTAAGATAACGTTCCTCACCACTAGACTGTAAAAAATGCCACAAATTATATATTATCATTAAGTTTAATTATAATCAGGAATCAATGTGGCGGGGTCTAGAGGGTCTAGACCCGACCCTTATTATACCCTTCTATCGGGATGGGTCTGGTCCCGCTCTAACGGGTTTTGAAGCGGGGCGGGTCTCGGGTTTGGCCAAAGTCGCTCTGGACCTGTCCCGTTTTGCATATTAATTTTTTAAAAAAAATTTAATATCGAATATATATTTCACTTCTTTGGCTGAATCATAATATGACATTATTTATTTTATATCAAAACTCATGTGTTCATATTAAAAAAGTTTGATCTTTTGAAAGGAACGAGAACAAATTAATAAAGATATGGTAGCTTTAAAATTTTTTACGATACTTATTATAAATATTAACTAGAGAAAAAAATGAAATTTAGTGACGAAACTCAATTTTTGTGCTTCAAAATTGATTTTTCATAAAAAAAAAATTAAAAAATAAAAAATCAAGCAGGACTGGGTGTGTTAACCAACCAGGTTTGCGTGGCGGGCGGGGCGAGTGGGTTTGGCACAACATTTTTTTTATAGCGGGGAGGGTCTTGGGTTTGGCCAAACCCATCCAGATCCGCTCATTGACATCCCTAATTATAATGTTGATGATGGATAATCGGAGACTCTGGTGTTTTAAATATTTAAGAATAAAAAATATTATTCCGAAACATTTCAAAACCAAAAGCATTTTAATACTTAATTTGGGCTCATACATGAGGCCCAAAACTTCATGCAAGGTAGAAAATTACGACTAGAGGTGAGCAAAATTTCGATTTAACTGAATTAACCGACTGAACCGAATTATTTCGGAAGTTTGGTTCGGTTTGTTCTGAATTTCGGTTATTTTTTTTCTTCAAAATATCTGTTATATCGGTTTGGTTACGATTTTCTTTTTTGAAAGATCGGTTAACCGATATAACCGATGTTTTGAACAAAATAATAAATTTTGACTTTGGGCCACCATGTTACTGGGCTTCTTATAATTGTTGGCTGTACATTTTTGAACCATACGCTTGATCTTGAATCAACTCACCACTCTTATCTTCAGTTTAATCGGTTATTTGAAAGTTCTGTTGACCAGACAGACAACACAACCCTAATTACGGCGTCGTATCATTGCTTCAGTCGATTACCAGTTTGTTCTGCAGAACCCTAGCTTCAATCGTCCTCCTTACCGCGACAATGAAGCTAGTCAGGCATGCTTTCTTCTCTCCACTCTCCTTCTACTGTGTATAATAGTCAAAATTAGTTACAAAATAGTTTGTAATTTTCTTCTAACGAAGTCTCTCACTTTTGGATTGCTAATTGAGCAGATTTTTGATGAAATTGAACAACGAGACCGTGTCGATTGAGCTCAAGAATGGCACTGTTGTTCACGGCACCATTACAGGTTCAATTCGTTGCTTGATCCCTGGAATTTTTTAATGGGTGATGGGATTCAGTTTTCACGGTTGAGTTTGTACTAAGCTATAGTTTGGTTTGCTTTTTCGTTTTTGACGACAAAAAGAAGAAAATGTTTATACAGCTATTATTACCACGCCAAATTGGGTGAAGAGATTATTAACTTGGGATAAATGTGAATAACCAATTATTTTATGAGTTACTAGCATGTGTTCATGGAAGATTGAACTGTGAAGCAATTGATTCCTTACATCAATGTTATATATTGGAGCTTTCGCTGCATCATTTATTTCTGAGCTATTTCCTATAGTATCTACAACTGCAAAAATGACGGGATAAATAATTCGGTTGGCTGATTAGCTCAAATGTAAATTGGAAATTTTACTGCTTGTGTGTCGTTGTTGAGACAAAACAAAGTTCGATTAGCTCCAGAGATTGCTGGGCGTAAGGTAGTTTTGTTGTATCATATCTAGGCTGAAATGAAGAGTGAGTGGATCAGTTGTAAAAGATGCTTTTATAGAAGTGGAAACTTCATGTTGATTAGTATATGATTTTTTTTGTATAATTCATGTTTTGGTATGTTTATCTTTATGACACCAACTTGCCAATTTGATGTTGTCTGCAACTTAATGCCAATTTTTCCAGAATTTATGAAGAACGACTGCCATTTGTTGTGGATTGGTATGTAAGGAATGTAAGCATTTGTTTAATGGTTCTTGTCCATGTATCTGCACTTCACTTTTGCTTCTAAGTTTTTATTATGATGCTCTGTCACTGTTAACTCTTCGGTATAAGTCTAATGTTCTGTTTGACATTGTCGGTAATGACAAGGAGACAAGTATACTACTGAATCTTCAGTACCAGCCTTTTAAAATTTCCGTTGGCTTCATATAATTTTCGGCCATTTAATGAGGTACTATTAGTAGAAGTGAACAAAAAAACCCTGAATGGAAGTGCTCATCTGACTGTTGGTTCAAACAATGTAGCCACATGATCTGCAATTCTGACTGTAGCTCTCTCTGTTCACGTTTTGA
The DNA here is from genome assembly GCA_907163345.1 of Haberlea rhodopensis. Classification (NCBI taxonomy): domain Eukaryota; kingdom Viridiplantae; phylum Streptophyta; class Magnoliopsida; order Lamiales; family Gesneriaceae; genus Haberlea; species Haberlea rhodopensis. The sequence continues at coordinate 58,159 of CAJQUN010000681.1, forward strand.
CAGGAGTTGATATCAGCATGAACACACATCTAAAGACTGTAAAGCTGACTTTCAAAGGAAAGAATCCAGTAACTATGGATCACCTGAGTGTAAGGGGGAACACAATCCGCTATTACATCCTTCCCGACAGCTTTAAATCTCGAGACATTGCTGGTGGAAGAGACGCCAAGGGTCAAACACAAGAAGCCGACTGCTGGTTAGGGGTGCTTATCGGACCGGGTCGATCCGGACCGGTTAGTCCGGTCCGAAACCGGAACCGGACTAACCGGTCCCGAACCGGTCCGGAACCGGTTTGATACCGGACCGGATCGGTTCTACCGTTCCGGATCCGGTATCTTACCGGTTCCGGACCAAACGGATCCGGTTCCGGATTGAACCGGAACCGGATCCGTTTTTTAAATTTTTTTTTTTTTTCCGATAAACCCCTTCGTTTTTTGCCTTTTTTAAAAAAAAAAAAGAAAAAAAAAAAGAAAAATCCGGTTCCGGGTTGGAACCGGTCCAACCCGGAACCGGTGGAACCGAAACCGGACCCGATCCGGTTCCTTACCGGATCTTTTCGGTTCCGTCCTTAACGGACCCGAAACCGGACGGTTCCGGTCCGGACCGGACCGGGTCAAGCCAATAAGCACCCCTACTGCTGGTATGACAATAATTGCCTTATGACAATAATTGCCTTTTGCTTCATTTACAATTTTAAGTGACTTTTAATTTCCTTCCAGCACTGTTTGATGAATTATTCTATGTCAAATTCAGGACGACCTTTGGGCCGTGGTCGGGGGCGAGGACGTGGGCGTGGACGTGGTCGAGGCCGTTAGTATCTTAATTTTTGTTGTTATTGGTCCTCTAAACAACTGTATTGCCTGTTTTTCTGCCTCGCAGCGGTAGAAGATAGAACCCTTTTTGGATGCTTTGTCTATTTCATGCGTATGTTCGTGGTCTTTATTACTGTTTCATATCTTTAGTACTCTTGGATGTAATTAAATATGTGACACTGCTAACTTATGACTTTTGACCGTACTCTTAGGTTTTCGACATTACCAAATGTGTTATGATAAAATGGTGATCAAAATTTTCTTTCAAACCGAATTAATCAATCGAACCGACTTAATTCGAAAATTCGGCTCATCGATTTTGATTTTAAAAAACGATTAATTCTGTTTGTCTCGGTTTTCATTTTAAAATATCAGTTAACTGAATTTTTTAAATATTTTAAAAAAATTAATTTTTTGAATTTTTTTTAAAATCGATTTATGTTATTCTCTTATTTATTTTTAATTTTCAATTTTTTATTTATAAAAATATCATTTAATTCGGTTACCGATCGAATTAATCGATATTTTGTTCGGTTCAATTAAATCAATCTTCCAAAAAAATTCGGTCAGCTTGGTTATTGTCAAAAAAATTCATTAATTTGGTTTTTTGGAAATTTGGTTTGCTCGGTGACCGAATAGCCCGAGTGAACAATCCTATTGATATTCACTCATAATTCCCTTTTTTTTTGGGAAAATTACGGGCCGGTACTCTTTCATGAAACTTAATCTATCCTAGTCCAGCGAAAAAATATTAGTTGATCTAGGTCCATTCTTGGTTGAAATGACAATAATAACCTCATGTGGTCCATGTGGTCCAAGTAGTCCACGCGGTCCAACCAATCTTTAATAAAATTACATTCTTAAACCCTAGAAAATGTTTAAAGAACAAAATATGCCTCTATATATTATTCATTGTCGTTTTCATCCTAATATATCAAATAGTAGCATCATATGAACATGAGATCCTTCAGTTTCTGTCATCTCGGGATGGATCCCAAGAGCATACTTTTGCAAAGGACTCACAGTTTATATAACGTTCGTCTAATTATAATTCAAAACCTGATTTGAAGATCATGTTTTAAAAATAAATAATAGGTCCATCATGCTTCCGTTTTACAATAAAATTTTAACAAACTGAAATATACCATTTTGACCATAACGGCATCGGGTGAGGTGGGTCGCAAAGCCACCAGTCGAAAACTTACTGCCTCCAGACTGTTTTACGAAGTGCTCCTCACCATCCAACCTCAGCTCACAGGTGAGGTTAGTCTGTCAGTTATCCGACTCCTTCAGAAATCGTACAGCACAACCCTAATTCGTTTCATACTTTAGGGCGTGAGGTATAAGATATAAGAAAGATTTAAAGAAATCTGGGAGATAGATGGGCAACAGCCTTATTTTTATTCTGGAATACTTATAATATCTAATACATTAAAACGTCTCCTTTTGGGAGGTGACAAACTTGTTTAGCCTCTCATATAGATGATGCTTGACTCCAGAGCACATAAACTAAAACCCAAACAGAACGATATTACAAATGATTACAAAAGAAAAGAAAAAAAAAAGAAAATATTACCAAGCTACGAAAGTTGAACAATTACAAACCTTGGAGACTCTAATTTTTATTCTCAGAAAATTATGGAGAATTTTCGATGTCCTTAGCTTCCTGAATGCCTTGGTATTTATAGAAGTCTGGAGCTGGATGTGAAATCCGGACTTCAAATCTTGTTTATCATCAGACGCCATTGCATGCGTCTTCTTTCTTGTTTGGTATCTTGTGGTCCCTTCGACTTTCGGCCGAAGAGGCTGTCCTACCATTTTGTTCTCTTTTTATAATGGTAGTGGTCCTCGTCAGAGTCACATTACTCTTGTCTCCCAGTGGTCCCTAGAAATTTGGTTTTTGTAGTCCGCGTGGGAATCTTCCACGTTTGCCCGATCCTGCTTTGTCATCTTTCTTTTGGTCCCTTTTGACAGGGAATCCTTTCCTGATCAGTGACTCTTTCTGCTCTGGGCAGCTCAGGCAGATATAGTCCTGCCATCTTTCCACATGTGCCATGTTGCAGAACTTTCGGCTAGTTTCTTTGGTCCCATAATATTTGCCTCTTCTTTTCAAAGATGTCCTCGGCAAACTTTGTAGTATGGCTTGTCATGGAGTTAACCATGAATGATCCGTTTGCTTTTTTCTGCAAAATTTTGCATGGACACTTCACTTTGTCCATCTCAGTGAGACAGACCCATAATCCCCAAGCTCTTCTGGTAGTAATGTCATCTTCTGTGAGCAGGGAAACTAGTGTTGTTCTTTCAGGTGGTGGTTTTTTTTGATACATCGTCTTCAAGTTAGGCCTTGTAACTTACAAAATGAAAAGTAGGGTGAAGACCTTTTCCTGTGATTTCTGTGGCTGCAGTTATGAATTTCAGCTCCAGAACATCTCCTCGTCCAAGTGTATGATTATTCTATCATGAGTCATACACTCCTTCATAGATCCAATCCGGTAATTTTGTGATTTCCAAAAAACTTGGTGCTGTGGTAAAGACTGAAGCTAGGTAGCCAAAATCAAATCACTCACGAACACTTTCCAGTTTGACACTAGGATGCATCCACATTCTTGGGTATTTTCCTGACCAGTCTGCTGTAATTTTTCCAGGAATTATACCCACTATTGTACAAAGTTTCTCTCATATTCTCTGATATTCCTGCAAAGGGGGAGTTGGGGAAACTTTTTTCTCGTTAATATTAACCTTAGATTTGCCCGCCGATGGCCTAAGATTAATCTCTCCCTCAACAACCCTTGAGCTGCTGGGTTGACTTAATTCCTCAGATATCCTAGATACCTGGTGTTGGAACCGAAGAGGGGTGGGGGTGGGGGTGGGGGAGGGGGGGTGAATGGGGTTCGTTGGCTACTTTATCGTTTTAAAATGAATTTGCAAAAAGTCAAGTTTGCGCTGCGGAAGACTTGATGTCAATCGACAAATAAATAATAAGAAGTTATAAATAAATGCGTAAAGTAAATAAATCAGTAAACGACACATATATTTGTTATAGAAGTTCGGCGATGAATTGCCTACGTCTCCTCTTCCCGGCTAGAAAACGTTTAACCGAGGTTCCACTAGAACAATTTTGATATTGGCCTTAAGGGCTCCAAGTTAGCCACAACACACTATTCCCGGGTAAACAACTCTTCACGAGTAACACACTCTTCCCGGGTAAACAACTCTTCACGAGTAACACACTCTTCACGAGTCTTCTTGGCCTTAAGGGCTCCAAGGATAGCCACACACAAACTCTTCACGAGTCACCCACACTCTTCACGAGTCTTCTTGGCCTTAAGGGCTCCAAGGATAGCCACACACTTGCACCAACTTCACTTGTTGATGACTTATACAATTTTCAACTTGCGTCGGTGTTGGAGGACCTTACAATAAATCAAATAACACCTTCAGGGTGTACCGACACGAAGAATCAAAAACCCTCACACACGAAATGAATTACAAACTCCAATACAACACAAATGTATGAAGTTTGCAATGCTAGAATGATTTTAATTGAGCAAAGCTTTCTTGTCTTCAAAATGCTCCAAAACATCCATATTTATAGTGTAGAAGGCCCCCAAGGCTCCTACTAGCCGTTGCTACACATAAGGCTTGAATCACTCGTCAATCGCCTCAGCCATCGCCTCGGGCGATCTTCATCGCCGCGCACCAACGGTCAAAACCTTCACTGATCGGCTCAGGCGATGTCCCGATCGCCTCAGGCCATCTTTACCCAAATCCAATGTCGTAGCTTCGGATGATCACAAATCTTCATCGCCTCAAACGATCTTACCATCGCCTCAAACGTTCCAGGCATCGCCTCAGGTGATCTAGCCATCGCCTTAGGCGATCTTGCCATGCGCGCGGTCCTCGGCGTTGCTTTAGTCGATGAGCGTGGCGAAGTCTAGATTGGTTGCCATTGCCTGGGGTGATGGTCACCATCGCCTGGGCGATCCTGCCCAATCCTTGCACAATTGATTTCCTTCAAACAATCCACTTTTCAACCATCTAAACCTGTATACTAAGTAGACACATTAGTATAACAAACACAAGTTTTGTTGATCATCAAAACTCATAAATTATTTGGAGATAAATTAAGCATTAAACTCTACAATGTGTTTAAGGCTCAACACCTGGGAATCAATTTTTCCTTCTGTATCTTCCCTGAAAGGATCAATACTAGGACTCGTAGTGGTGGTACTTGAATCCTCCACACTGTTTGATGAGCCCGGCTCTCTGTAACACGACTTTAGCTTCACCGCTGAAGCATCCCGTCGGAGGGGAATATAAAGACTGTCCCATAAACATGTGTGAGCCTGCATAGTAGCCTTCATAGCCTGTTGGGCCTTCGTGAGATCCAGATCATGTACTTGACCCGCAACCTGGGAATTGATCACCAAGCCGTTGATCTTCTTGTCTAGCTCCTCCAGATTTTCTCGGAGGTGCTTTGATCTCGTTATGATGGAATTAGCTTCACTTGCTTCCATCTCTTATCAAAAAATCTACAAGAATTTTTTTATCAGATTTCACAATGACAATATCATAATCATAATATTGGCATTCAGCTTGCCATCTTAAAAGTCTAGTCTTTTCTAGTTTTGATTCAATTTTATTTTTTAAAAAGGCCTTGACACTCGTATTATCTATTTTCAAGATAAATTTCTTTGCTAGTAGAAAAAGCGGCCATTTCTTAAAAGTCTTTCGAACTGCGAAGAATTTTTTCTCGTTGATGTGCCATCTAATGACTTCGCTGCTGTCAAATAGACCGCTGCAATATCTGCATGACACTTCCCCATCTGGTGTGGCTTTCATAAGTACTACAGCCCACCATTGATCATTGGCATCTGTATATAATACAAGTTCATCATCATCGTTTGGTATTGCAAGCTTTGGTAGTTGCATGCAAACCTCTTTAAGCTGTTTGACAGCTTGTCTATGATCTTCATTCCATTCAAACTTAACATCTTTCTTGAGTAGTGGACTGAACACCTTCATGTGGTTTGCTAAATTGTTGATAAACATTCCAGCAAAATTAACAACTCCTAAAAAACTCTGAAGTTGCTTTAAAGCCTCTAGGTCATCTGGATATCCTTGTACTTTTTCAACAATATGATTCTGCAGGATGATTCCAGATTCGTTGATCTCGATTCCAAGGAACTCGATCTGTCTTGTAGCAATCACTGCTTTCTTTTCGGAAAGCACTAACCCTTCCTTGTAACAAACATATGAAAAGATTTCCAAATGTGTAATATGTTCTTTCATGTTTCTTGACGCAATGAGTATATCGTCAATATACACGAACTTGAAGCTGAAGTAATCCTTAAAAAGATTATCCATCTTCATTTGAAATATCTGGGGAGCATTTGCAATCCCATTGGCATGACATTCCAGATATAATGTCCTTGTGGTGTGGAGAATGCTGTGAACTTTCTGCTAGCTTCCTCCATCTTAATCTGGTAAAACCCAGACTTACAATCGAACTTAGAAAACACTTTGGCATTCTTGATACTGTTAACCAAATGTTCTCTGCTTGGGATAAAATATCCGTCGAAATCCAAGATGTCATTGATTCCTTTATAGTTGATAACCAATCTTGGCTTTCCCCTTTTGATTTCTCCGTGATTCCGAACAAGGAATCCTGGACTGCTATATGGAGAAATCCCTACTGAGATTAACTTAAGGTCTAGATGTTCCTTAAGTATTATCTGCATATCCATCCGATCTTCCATGTTCATGGGGATGGGTCTGAATCTGACGAACTCATTTTCTTTTCCAGCTTTCACCTTCAAAGTGGCTATGAGCTCATTCTTACTCCACCATGCCAGTGGATCCTCGTTGTAGTTCCTATGAATTTTCCTTTTCACATCCTCTAGAGTAATTTGCTCTTCGAGGGTAGCTTCAGGTTGTGGAACTTTATCTTGTAATGCCTTTTTCAGTAGCAACAGGGTTTCTGGAGTAACTTCTTCCCCATCCTGTTCTCTAAAAGACATAATATTAACCCAGTCAAAAGTTTGAGAAACCTTTTCACTAGGACCTTGTTGTCGGAACTGAAGAATTGCTTCTCCAAATTTCCGCTGATCCTTCATCTTTGGGTGTCAAAGTTTTCCTTCATCACCACGCTTGCTGCGAAAACTAATAGGGAAATTTATGTGAAACGCTTCCCGTAATCGCTGTACAATAATCTTATTATCACAAAGGGTTGTGAAAATAAGTCTCATTGTCTCATTCTCTTGAGTGAACCTCTTGAATGTCGGTAGGAAATTGTTTCCTAGCAGCATATCAGCTCCTGTATCATGGAAATAAATGGGTGGAGTTTTGACTTTATACCACGGGGTACCGCCTGCTCCTCCGATAATTATTTCCGATCCTCGGACTCCTTCATTAAGAATAAGGATCTGTTTGGATACCGGCAATGGCTGGTAATTCCTCACCAACTTCTTTGGGGAAGATCTCGCATGGCAGTACATATTCTAGCGCCTGAATCAAAGTAGGATGCAAAATATTCTGCCCGGTATTTCTCATATAACCTCCCTACTGAGATGTATATCGAGAATGGACTGGTGGTCATTGAATTCTGTATCTCTTTCCGTCCAGCGTGAATTCCATTCCGTATTGTAATCTTTCCCAAGGTTTACGTTTCTCGAGAAATTCAATCCCAAGAATAAGTTGTTCTGGGCTCATTCCTGCTGTTCCTTCAATGGTTAGATAAACGTCACCAATTTTTAGGTTTCCTTGATATCGACCCACTATAGGTTGTGGTAGATAATATAAGACATCGCAGGGGAAGGTATTGCTTTTTCCGCAATGTCGCAGATTATTTGCACTTCGCGCCATCCTTCTGGACATTTTAGGACCCCTGTTGTTTTGAAGACATCAGGGATCTTCTGGATCCTACTTGAGACGGCATTCTGTTTTTCCTTTGGATAGTTGCTGATTAACCTATCATGTTGGAAAGACATCCTTCTTGGTTAAATCACGAGGCTCCTGCTTATGTTTAGAACGGGTTGATCTTGTATCCTTATGTCAATCTCTCCTATTGTCGGAGTATTAATAATATCCGGCAATACCGCTTTGGCGAAATCTTCGAAGATTCTGGGGACTTTGATGAATTCATTTCTCAAGAATACTTCTAAATGATGAGTATTCGAGAGCGCGTATGACACCTTGTAGGTAATCGAGTATGGCATATTCCCTTCTTTCATCGAATCACTTCTTTTAAAATCTTGATGAAGAGTGAGAACTTTGTTGAAGTATCGATCGCCCAAATTGTATGCAATCCTTGGATAGATGTTAAAGGCCATCTTTCTCGCATACAGGTTTTCTGCAACCGCTCCCAAACAAGAATCTTTGAGGTTCGAGATTCTCTTGTCAAAGATCGCCAGGTTGAGGGGCGAATCAATTCCTTCTTTGAATGTTGCTTTAATGATGACTCTAATGGCTCCGATATGAATCCATGAGAGTGTATTAGCAACTTCTCTTTTGACTTTGTTTTTAATCTCCTGGATTTCTCTATAGGGGATTAACTGATCTCAAATTGGTTTCCCGTGAATTTCATCGGGATCGCAAATTCACCTGTTGTCACCCTATGGATAATCTGATGCTTCCTGCTTCGAAGACCAATCATATCCATGGCTTTTTCCATCACTCCAATTGTAAATCCATCATACATTTGAAGCTTTGGTTCTTCCTTCATGATCCTCATAAGGGTTTTATGAGAAATGGTCGTATGGGAGAAGAATCCTGACGGGTCTTCTCTGATTATGTGTTGAAGAAACTCTCCTTCACTCTGATTCGGAACAACTGGATTCACCTCCATTATCCGAATAGATCTCTTCTTCGTAAATGCTCTCATCTGAGAGAATATCCTCAAATTGATACACCTGTATCAAATCCTGGAAATAGACAGCATTTTCAAGTTCTTTGGTATGCTCGAACTGTCTTACTCATCGGCTTTGGTTTTCTGGACAATCTGTAGAGATATGTCCTCTTGCTCCGCATGTCGAGCAGTTACAATCTTTGAAACTCTCATTTGCACGAGTATGTGTGCGTCTGAAGTTCTCTTCGTTGGTGTTCTGCTAGAACTAGCTTGATTAGAACCTGTCGACGAGATTCTACTCCTTGTTGGTCCTGATCTTTGCCCCGATCTGTAACTTTGGGCTTTCTGTTTTGACCAGAACTTTCTAGGTCTCCATGAAGACCTACTTCTTCTTGAACTACTTCCTCGGGCATATGGATGAGCTCAATGTTTTTTAATGCTTTGCCTTTGGGGGTAGTTTCCAATGATTGTCGGCATATCATTCTCTGTACAACAAAGATGAGCTATTTTGTTTATTCCTCTGAGCTTCTTGAAATTCTTTTGGAGCTTTGCTTCGTAGCACCACTCCGAAGCTTTACTTTAAGAAATGACATTCTCCTGGACACCATCTCGATTGCATGAGGTGTATACTCCTGGATAAGCATTTCTCTCCATGGGCTCGGAATTTTGGCAAAGAATAGTTCTGCTGCATCTTTTTCTTCTATCTTTGCCTTCCATCGATACTCTGTAAAGAGTTTGATGTATTCGTCTACATAATGGGCTTGGAATTTTGGCAAAGAACAGTTCTGCTGCATCTTTTTCTTCTATCTTTGCCTTACATCGATACTCTGTAAAGAGTTTGATGTATTCGTCTACATAACAGATATCATGTAGTTCCAGGCTAATTAGAGCTTGTTTGTATTTTTTAGCCTTATCTTCCTCCATTCCTTCAAAGTAACTTACTCAAATGAAACAGATTTTAAAGAATTTTGCCATCTTGACCACAATTTCTTTCAGGGACTCTCCGGCTAAAACTTTTTCCTTGGTACCTGGGTCTCCCATATCCCAGGCAATCTTGACTGATCCTTCCAGACTCATTTTAAGAAGTAAAATGAATCCTTCTTTGCTTAGGTCAAGTGTTCCTGCTGCTATTCTCATTGCTGAAGCCCATTCATCAATAAGAACTTCTCTGTTATTGAAATCCAAGATATCCATGTTGAGCATAAGTCCATATGGATGGATTGGATCCAACTGAGATTTCTCGTAAGGCGTTTGATGTATATCTGGCCTGCGAGAACAGTTCCTTGTTCCAACTGGGGGATCCAAAGTTGCTGAGGTGAAATCTTCCCTGTGCGGTATACTTTGATCTCCTTCGGGTGGATTGTGTGACCCAAAACTGTCTTGTGGTGAAGGTCTTGGCACAAGCTCCCATATCTTGAATTCTCCGAGATTTAATCCCGCAAAAGAATCAGCAAGATCACGTAGATCTTCCAGGTTGATTCTTTCCATTACTTTGTGGGAAGTATGGGCTCTCCTCGTAGGACTGCAATCATTTTCAGTCTCCGTCAAAGATCTTCGGACCTCCTCAGCTTTCCCTTTTTGGTGTAAAAGGAGTTCTGTTCCGTAGGACGGTGGTAGCCATCCTCCGTTTCTTCTTCCTGTCGGACTTGGTCTTGACTCCAACTCCTTAACACGGGTTTGAACATCTCGAAGGTTTTCAAGAATCTCCTCCTGATGTTTAATCATAATCTCAATCTGACTTTGAATCTGATGGATCTTTGCAGGGACACGGTATTGAAGGTAGCCATAACGCTGCACCGTCTTCTGAATCTCTCTAAGATCTTGGGATATCTTAGAAGAATCTGGCTCGATTTCTCGAAAGGTTGGTTCTCCCATCCTAGTCATCTGGTCCAGACCCCGTTGGATCATTGGCGGCTGGAACCAATCTTCATGTTCAGGATGATCGTCTTCCTGAAGTTCTGCTAACTCGAACTGTAGTTTGAGATTCACTTGATGGAGCCTCTTTGCCATCCTTTCGAGTTTATTGTAATGGTTTATGCCTGGTGTGCATAAACCTGTTCCTTGTAAAAGTTTCCACTTATGGTTGAAGCGTTGAGCTTCTGCCATATGCTTCTGATTTAGTGCTTCCAATTTCTGAAGTACTACCTGTATGAATGACACTTCGAACAATCGTTCGGGTCCATATTATCTTGAATCGTCTCATCCGTATAGGTTACAAATTAATATTCAAGATATTATTATAGTATTTCCAGAATAAACCTAGGCTCTGATACCATTTTTGTGCCAAGGATCGCAAAAATGAGGACATGTAAAAACAGGACGTTAAATGTTACTTCTTTATAAATATAAGGATATAAAAGATAATTAAATATTATATATGAGCTTCTTTGTAATTTAAACAAAAGCCTAAGGTATAGTGTTAGGATCGGACGTGAGTGTTTAGAGGGACGTGAATGAACACTCCTCTAAAATTAATTCTTATTGATTTCACTCAGGTTAGTAAATGAAATCTGTTTCTTAACCAGTACTTAAGCAGAACAGACCACTTAAATGAAAGTGCGGAAAGGGTCTGTTCTTAGCTAGTAAGAACGGTTGATGGCTATGAAATGCAAGATAATGCGAAATGTAAATAGACGAGATATGTTTCTGGAAGTTTGAAGGAAAATCCTTCTACGTCTCCCCTTCTTCCAATCAAGGAAGGATTCATTAGAAGACTTTGAGTAATACAACTTTTTGTACAACCCCGATTCTGCTGGATTTACCCCACTACCAGACTGAAACTCCTAGTCTCTCAATCTGTTCAGACACAATCTGTCTGACAGTTACAAAGATATCACTCTTCTATCTTAGAACAAAATACAATTGAAAGAGTGGTTTTATCTAAGCACAAATGATCCTTAAGTGATCAAAATAAAACAATAGGATGTGCTTCTAATTTCGAGCATATCGACAAGTTGAACTCTTTTGATGATAGCGTTCTGCTGAACTAAATGCTTGATAAAATTGATTGAACTTTTATGCGTTTTTGAATCTCTCGTCTCTTGTCGATACTCTCTATTGAGCTTTTGAAGTTGCACCTATATATAATCGTTTCTGCCAACGACAATAATTCCTTTTGTGTGCAACTCTATACTCTGGTCAGTATCTGAACAAGCTGCAGTCTTCTTCTTTAGGTATTTTCCTTTCTGGTCTGTCCTTTCGGCGCTTGTCAGATAGACTCTCCTTTGTCTATTTACCATTTAAGATAATCTTTAGTCCATGGTCTTGTTTAGCATTAAATACACCATTAAATGCTTCAATAAATAGCCGTTGATTATTCGGACTGAAGACCGAAGCTTACTAACTTCATATGTTCTGATCTGATCCGCATCGAGCTGGTCTGGTCTGATCTTGTTGATCGACCTGGATCTACGTCGATCTGGTCAGTCTGGTTTACAACGATCTGGTCTGTTTTGATATAGACTTTATTGGTCTGATCTGTGTGGTCATAGGCTCGATCGGTCTGGTGTGTTTTATCATCTTTAAAATACGGAACTAACAAATTCCCCCCTTTTGATGATGACAAAATGATCCTTTATTTTTATTTTCCTTGTTCTTGTTGGAGTTAAGTTCAAAATAAATGAACTAACTGAACAATTTAGTGTTTTAAGGAGTTAAGATCGATTGAGTCTCTTAGTTCAAAATAAATGAACAGACTGAGAAAATGAGACTTTTATAAATTCTTTGATGAATACATTAACTGATATTCATTACAAGTAATTTTTCTCGGCTGAGCTCTTATTTATTTCCTCGGCTGGGCTGACTTCTTTTCCCCCTTTTTGTCAGCAGCGATCTCCTGAAGGAAATCTACGATCTGCGTAAGCTGAGCTTAAATAGCATCCAGGCGAGTATCTTGAGCAAGGGGGGATTTGGCAACTGTAGTTTTTACTTCGGAAGCCAGTTCGATCTGTTCTCTTCTAAGGCTGGTCTTATATGAAGCTTGTTGAGAGAACAAATCATCCAGACCATGCTGTATGTTATTTATGCTCTTCAGCATCTTTTCCTTGAACGAGTCAAAATCCAACGAGGTAGTCCGCTGATTGTGGTGCACTTCTCCTACTCGTTGGGAGAGCGAGAGAAGGTTCTCAGATAGATTGCGAAGGGACTTAGCCATCGATGGAGCATCGTCAAGATAGTTTGATAAGTGTTCAGCAGGTGACATAGTCAGCTCAGTTTCTGCTACAATTGGTACAATAGTAGAGTCAGCAGGTTGGCGAGTGTAGGACCGGATGAATTCTACCAGATCCGTAGAAAATTCATGCAAAAATGCCACATCTGCAGCAGACTGATCTCGAGGAGTGATTGGTTCAGTGGGCTCCTCAATCTGTAGAGCTGCAACGATATGGACACAACTAGATCTGTACCGACAACGTCTGGTGGAACAACTGTCTGAGGTACATCTAGTGTGCCGGTCTGAATTTTTGAGACTGAGGACACAACTGGAATGGAAGTGGTAGGGGATTCCAGCAATACATCCATTTCCTCAGTCTCTGCAGCAGACGGAGCATTAGGCAGTGGCTGCTCCGCTGTCTCAATAATTTGTGGCTCAGAGCTTTGCTCTGCCACAGTCTTTCTAGCTGTTGGGTGATCCGGACTGGAAGTCGGAGTTGAAATGTTGAGCTTCTGGCGATGCATGCGAACAACCATATGGAGAGTGAGAATGTCTCCAGCTGAGTTATGACCGCACCGTCATCCTTGGCAGTCGGGCTGGTGGCATCAAAATTTGCCTTCTTGGCTTGGATAAATAGATTGGCAAGCCTCAGTCTGTGGTTTGCCTGGAACAGCTCCTTGCGATGCACTGCAATGCGAACATCATCAGTTTCTGTCCCTTTCAAGACTTCTTATTCCATCTTGTGCAGCCGCTTGAGTTTGCCAAAGAACAGACTGAAGTGATTGACCGTTCTGTACTCGACCCATTCATCGAATACGACGGTCAGTTCCTGTACTTTGTCTTCTACATCCTCCATGGCAATATCAATGGCCGTTTGAGCAGCTGATTTGGGCTTGGAAGGTGCAGACTCGGTCATAATGGCTTTGCCCTTCCCAGCAACAGACGAGGGCTTAATCCCAGATTGGGTGTAGTCACCCAGATCTTTGATGACAATTCCCTTGACAGTATGGATATTGGTGGGGACTCGGGTCACAACCTTTGGTTGGGCTTTGGATGGTTGAGGTGGAGCTTGGGATTTTGGGGGTGGAGCTTGGGATACAGTGGTTGCTTTGGTTGAAGGAAAGATAGTTGTGGGTTTAGGGTTTAAGGTTGCCAGGGGTTTGGTGATTTGGGTTCGTGGCTTCTTTGGTGGAGGTTTGGCGGGGGATGAGGTGGTAGAAGCAGACTGAGTTTCATCAGAATCAGTCTGGACTACCAGCTTTCGCTTGGCCCTGATTGTCTTCATCTCCGCTGCTTGTTCTGCACCAACTTCCATTTTGACAGTCAGAACATCCTTGGGAGTTGGCGGAGCACTTTTAGATTTCAGTAGAGCCAGTCCTTTAGGCTTTATGATCTTGAATGGACTGAGTGCTGAAGCTTTCCACAGCTCGATATTCAAGGATTCCAGCAGCTTGCTCAGAGGGACGGCAAACCAGACAGCTTGTTTTGCTGAGGTGATTGTTTCTAGCAGAACTCCAAACAAGATGGAAGACCAGTTCACCTTCTGGCCAAAATGTATGGCTGCCATTGCTCCAAATTTCTCCGATGTCACAGCATCAAAGCTCCCAGCTTTGCTTAGCAGCGTCTTTCCGACGACATCACAGAGCACCTGAAAGTGGAAGAACATCTCCTTCTTTTTGAATGATGGTCTGAGGGTAAGTCCGAAGACTAGCGCTGAAATTCTTCCATAGTGCCTCTGGACAAGTTAGCAAAATTGGTCATGCCGGATGTAGGAAGACCAAACGTCGCAGTGAACAGCTCCTGAGAGATTTTGACAGTCTGGCCATTCAGAGAGGAAGAGATGGAATGCTTTTGAGCCACGACGTTTGAAAATAGTTCCTTGATCGCCGATTCATAGACCACCGTGCCACACTCCAGGAATTTTCAAAGACCGGAAGATTCCAGATTCTTGAATGTTGATACCATTTCTTGATCTTCCATTCTGTATAAAGCATGAAACTCAACAGACAGAGAGTTGTGAGTGACAGTTGTCATTTGAGTGATTGTAAAGTAAATAGGAAAGATGGAAGGATTTTGAAGAGAGATAATCAGACTGCAGTAAATGAAAAAAAAAAAAAAGAAGTCTAAAGAAATGTACAGCCTGATAAATAGGAGATGACAGACACGTGTCTGTATCTCGATGACTGATATTTAAAAATTCAAATTTTAACGGATCGGATGAGAGAATAGTAAGGCGGTCAAAGTTCGATCAGTCCGGGCTGTAAAATATTACTATGTTAAAGGTTTATAGTGTTTGAAATAGATCACAGGATAATATCAGATCGATAGAGATCGGTCTGAAAGTCCGGACCGATCTGTATCTTACTGACCATTGTATTATCGATCTGTGCTAACACTAAATCTTTAAAAAGAAACAGAATTAAGCAATCGTCAAATATATTAAGATAAATCTATGAAACCAAGAACTTTACAAAAATAATTAAACTTAGCATCAGGGAGTGGTTTAGTGAAGATGTCTGCAGCTTGCTGGTCTGTTGAGATGTACTCGATCCGAATCTCCTTTTTGCCAGCATGATCTCGAATAAAATGATGTCTGATATCAATATGTTTAGTTCTAAGAGTGCAAGACTGGGTTATATGTGATAGCAATTGCACTTGTGTTGTCGCAGAAGATTGGTGACTCAGCAGTTTGAATGCCATAGTCTCTGAGCTGATGTTGAACCCAGAGCAATTGAGCGCAACAGCTTCCAGCGGCGAGATATTCTGCCTTAGCTGTGGATGTGGCAATTGATGTTTGCTTCTTGCTAAACCATGAGATCAATCTTTCACCTAGGAAATCACACGTTCCACTGGTGCCCTTGCGATCGATCTTACACCTTGCATAGTCAGCGTCTGAATATCCAGTCAAATTGAAATTAGAATCTTTGGGATACCAGATACCAACATTCTGAGACCCTTTCAAGTATTTAAGAATACGCTTAGCAGCAATAAAGTGGGATTGCTTAGGATCAGATTGAAATCTGGCACACATGCAGACGGAAAACATAATATCAGGCCGGCTCGCTGTAAGATATAACAGCGATCCGATCAGACCTCGATACATTGTTACCTCAACTGTCGTTCCCCCTTCGTCTTTATCTAGCTTGATTGATGGACTCATTGGAGTTGAAGCAGTTGAGCAAGTCTCCATACCAAACCGTTTAAGTAGCTCCTTAGTGTACTTGGTTTGATTAATGAAGATTCCATTATCGAGCTGTTTTACTTGTAGTCCCAGGAAGAAAGATAATTCTCCCATCATACTCATCTCAAACTATCCCTGTATTAACTTAGAGAACTTCTCGCAAAGCTTGGGGTTAGTTGACCCAAAAATAATATCATCAACATATATTTGAACTAACAAAGTATGTTCCCCCTTAATAAATTTAAATAAAGTTTTATCTACTGAACCGATCTGAAAATCATGATCCAGAAGAAATTGAGACATAATGTCATACCAGGCTCTTGGAGCTTGTTTAAGTCCATACACTGCCTTATTCAGTAAGTATACGTGATCTGGAAACGAGTGATTATGAAATCCAGGAGGTTGTTCGATGTAGACTTCCTCCTGAAGTTTGCCATTTAGAAATGCACTCTTCACGTCCATTTGATAAACCTTGAAATCTTTAAAGGCAGCATATGCAAGAAAGATTCGAATGGCTTCTAGTCTGGCAACTGGTGCAAAGGATTCATCAAAGCCGGTTCCTTCTTCTTGTCTGAAACCTTGTGCAACCGGTCTGGCATTGTTTCTGACTACTATGCCATTTGCATCTAGCTTGTTTCTGAAGACCCACCTGGTTCCAATAACAGACTGATCACTTGGTCTGGGAGTTAAACTCCACACCTAATTCTGTTCAAATTGGTTGAGCTCTTCTTGCATAGCCTCTATCCAGTTATAATCAGTCAAAACTTCGTCAATCTGTTTGGGTTCCAGATTGGATATGAATGCAGCGTGAGTGAATTCATCCATCATCTGTCCTCTGGTTCTTATAGGTGCAGATGGACTTCCAATCACGAGATCAGGTGGATGCCTTTGTCCATCGGTAGTTTGATTCTAGAGCATCTGGTCCTGATGGAGGTGGAATGTTGATATCATCAGTATTGGTCTTTATATTGATATCCGTTAGTATCGGATCAGCGACATCAGCTCGATCTGGTATAATTTCAGTGCCTTGATCTGGTCTGTCTGATACTTCAGGTTCTGGTGGATTGTCTCTTGACCTGTTAACTGCAATCTCATCATCACTGTTAGCTTCGAGATGGATATTTTCCATCTGATTTTGAATTAATTCCTTGTGGTTCTTAATACACAATGATTCATCAAAGACTACATGAACTGACTCTTCTACAGTCAAGGTTTGATTATTGAAAACACAAAATGATTTACTAACAGATGAATATCCTAAGAATATTCCATTATCTGACTTAGCTTCGAAAGCAGTAAGATGATTCTTACCATTGTTATGGACGTAACATTTGCAGCCGAATACATGAAAGTAAGAGATAATCGGTCTATTACCTGTCCATACTTCATATAGTGTTAAGTTTAACTTCTTGTTAATCATAGATCGATTCTGTGTATAGCATGCAGTATTGATAGCCTCTGCCCAGAACTTTTGAGATATACCAGAGTCAGCAAGCATTGTCCTTGCTGCTTCCTTAAGTGTTCTGTTCCGTCGTTCTGCAACTCCATTTTGTTGAGGAGTTCGAGCTGCTAAGAATTCATGCTTAATTCCTTGGTCTTCTAGAAAGGATTCAAGCTTCTAGTTTGAAAATTCGGTGGCTTTGTCACTTCGAATCCTGTCTATACCAGATGATTTTTTGTTCTGAACGCGCTTCAGCAGCTTGATCAATTTCGGGCCGGTCTGATCTTTAGTGCTCAAAAATATAGTCCATGCAAAGCGTGAGTAATCATCAATAATAACAAGAGTATACCGCATTCCCCCTAAACTTGTTATTGGTATGGGACCAAACAAGTCCATATGCAATAGTTCTAAACAACGTGAGGAGGATTTGACATTCTTGTTCTTGAAGGATGATCTGACCTGTTTGCGCATTTTGCAAGCTTCACAGATCTTATCCTTAGCAAAGTCGATCTTGGGTAGACCGATAACTAAATCATGTTTACACAGGCTAGAAATAGTCTTGAAGTTAAGATGATTCAAGCGTTTATGCCATAGCCAATGTTTATTATCATTATTAGCGATGAAGCAAGTAGGATTATCAGGTTGAACAAAATTCCAGTTAATCTTATAAGTGTTCCCATTCCTGATTCCTACAAGCATGGTTCTACCATCTGATGTTTTGACAGTGCAAGTGTGTTTGTAAATTCTACAGCATAACCATTATCACATAATTGACTTATACTAATTAGATTATAGCATAAGTTTTCAACGAAGAGTACATCATTTATAATGATGTTACCATGGACAATCTTACCATTGCCCACGGTCTTACCCTTTGAGTTATCCCCGAAAGTAATTTTAGGACCAGTGCATTGTGTGATTTCAGACAGTAGCTCGGTGTTTCCCGTCATGTGTCAAGAACATCCACTGTCTAAGTACCAGTCAGACACTTGCTTCTGCAGTACCTGTTATCAAACAAAATTACTGTTGGTACCCAATCCTACTTGGGTCCGGAACGGATTAGCCCTTTGGGAACCCACACCTGAATCAGCTTTAATGGCTTGTGTGTGTCTGGTGTGGTGTGTGCTGATCTGTTTCGATGTTGTGTGTGATAATGTGTGTGAAATGGAGGCCTTTGGTTCCTGTTAGGCAACTTATATCTTCGTTGGACCGGTTGTGAGTTGTGGTAGTTGGGTGGTCTTCCTTGCCTTAGATTCTGCACCTTTGAGTTTGGTCTGATAGACACAAAGCTCGCCGGTGTTTTTTCTTTGGCTTGGTCAATGTAAGGACCCCTAGCCCTTAACCCTTGATTAGTGTATTAACCACTATGTGTGGCACATGCTTCTATACAAATCAATCGGGAAACTCAGATGATGCTTACAAAATTCCTTTAATATTCAACGTTATAAGATCATCTCTACTAACAAATAGACTCATAGAGTTTGCCCATTACCATCCCCATTTTGCCACTTTTTACATTGTGGACTTTTATAAAAATTTGGGCAGAGTCACCCCGTAAATTGAGCTATCCCGAAATAAAAGCACAACACATAACATAATTCCCGGCCAGGGAAAACATAATACTCATCAGAATACAGCAATACCAAGTAAATTCCCAGCCAGGGAAGACACCACACATATGACGACAAAAGTGGGTTTCAACACCCACATAATACACCAATGACTCTCATATCATTTAGCAATTCTACCTCTAATTGCATGCAACATAAAATGAAAGAGAGAAAGGCTCATGCCTTTATATACAACACATATACAAGTATAACCGTGCTCACATGCGAGCATCATAAATGTGTATATAACCCTCGGGTGTATATATGTACTCTATACGATACCGTGCTCCAGCAAGCCCTGGTACCACGATCCTGGGAGTACATCCAATCAACAGCTCGAGCTCAACTCCAAAGCCATCGATGTACCTGTTCACCTGCCCCAACAGAGACAGCCCCCAACAGGGTGAGCATACCAATACACAAAATCTCATAATCACAATAATGAAATTCATAATTTACAACAAAAGTAAATACTAATGAATTTTGAATGATACTCCCTGGATGGCAACGTCCTCATCCGGGATTCCGTGTACTGTCCCTGTTCTCACAATCATCAAACTCATCAAATCTCAAAAATCAGTAAATCAACACATTGATTTAACTCATTGCATGCCTAGTTCTCGAATATCAATAGATGGTGATTCCAAATATATTATACATGCAAATATGGATATCTCCATATCAAATACTGATTTCTCAACCTCGCTATCAATCACAGATAGCTCAAAATGCCTAGCATTTAATTTACCAATTCTCCATTATACTTAGACATCTCACATGTCTTATAATGAATACATGATTCAACGATCATTCTCAGGCATCTCAAATGCCCTACAATAGTCATATAAACCCAGTACCCCATATATCTTATAAGGTCATACTACTCTAGTATCACGCACGCTTGTGGCGGCGATGTCAAGATTGGGTCATTCCATAACTCTATCAACACATATATATAACCATACGCACAACCATCAATGCAATCAAGATACATTATGCAGTTCACAAATGCTCTCATATAAAGTAATGCTCGTACGTCGCACGTACCTTAAATCTCCGAAGTCCGAGCCAAACCTTGCTCGAGTTCCATGCCCCGAGGAACGATGTGCTAACACGATAAATTAATTCCCAATTATTTACGAACATGCAACCCATGCTCAAGCACACCCATAACCCTCAAAAATATTGCCAACACACGACAATTAACCATTATCGAAAATTGCTCAATAACTCCCCACAAATTTTCGAACCTTCACAACACAAATCGAACCCAAACTAAACACCATAATACATCTAAAACATGTAATAAATCTATCAATAGTAAGAATCATCACTCCTTGCCAAAAACCCCCAAAATTCGAACATAAACCCCACGCACACAACATTCAGATTCGAACCATTAAGCAACAAATTTTCGAACTATAAAGCAAGAAATATTCGACCCAAATAACAGCACAAAATGCCCCAAAAACACCTGAATAAAAGCCCCAAAATCGTACCAAAAATCGAGCCCCAAATCGGACAGATTCCAGTTTCGAACCCTAGCGCTTTCTGCAGAAATCCGAACTCAAATCGCGACCAAACTTCGAATTGATGGTATGGAGAGGTGCGCCTGGAAGAGACGAAGCCACCGGTGGGTCGGACGCGCCGAACGGCGGCGGGCGCACGGCCTGAAGCTGCGTGGGTCAAAGGGGATCGGGAAATCAGCGCGCGGGGAGAGAGAGAAGCAAGGTGAGGAAAATGGTTCCGATAATTAAAATCTCGGGTTCAACTGGTATTTATAGCAAAAATACCCCGAAATACTAATAGCCCCACAAATACATCATGATTCATTAAAAATCATCTGTTTCCAAAAATTCTCTCTCTAACTCCAAAACCCCCTACCGGTGCCCACACAAAGCACCCGAGATTCCGGGTCACACTAAAAACTCAACTCATAGGTTTTTCACCGGAATGAGAATACAATCTCAACCTCGGGATCCAACGATTCCGACTACCCAAATAGACGAGCTCGGGAGGCCCAACACCGCGATTAAACTCCAAATCGCCACGTAAAACAACTTTAGGGGTTATTAACACTCCGGGATTACCATCTATAATCCCTGGTCATCACAGTCAACATACCCAATGCCCTTTCTCAAAACCTTTATCCTTGAAGGAGATTCCCGTTTGAGTTATAGGCACTTCGGATTCATATATTGTGCTGGATCTAACAAATGTCATTTGTTTGATTTTGTTCCTTTCCAGCAACAACTCAGATTCATCTTTGGTGCTTTCATTGGTGCCAAAGTCTATGCCAGCATTTTGTGTGCTAATTCTCTGATTTTCTTCATGGAGCTGTTCATAAGAGATTTTCAGCTTATCCAGCTCGATCTTCAGACTGTTACATTCACCTAGCTTAGAACAGCTTGGTTTGATATGCTTGTCTATTTGATCTTTGGCTTCAGCTTTAATTTTTCTCAAATGATTCAGCTAATATACTGTAATCATTAGCCATGTCTTGTAATGCAGACATGAGCTCTTCTCGTGTGAATTCATTTGAGTCAAAGTCAAGTACCTTGTCTTTCTGACTTGTCTCCTCCTCTGCCGTTAGGCATTGGATTTCCTCCTCGCTTTCACTTGAAGAACATTCTGAGCTTTCTGATTCTGAGTCAGTCTAAGCCCACTTGCTGTTACCTTCATCTGTTACCAGAACCTTTTGAGCCTTTCCGTGATGACTTTTTCGATCTTTGTAATGCTTCTTTTTCTTGTCATCACGATGCCTTTCTTTTTCTTTCATCTTTCTTTGGTCTGGTGCAATCTGCAATAAAATGTCCGGTCTTACCACAGTTGTAGCAAGCCTGATCGTTAACAGTATCATCTTTTCTTGATTTATACTGATGAGAAGGTTTAAAATTCCTTTTATTCTTTGACATGAATTTACCAAATTTTTTGATGAACAATGACATAGCATCATTACTTATCTGTTCGATAGATCAGTCTGTGAAGGGGGTGGACTGGTCTGGAATGGCAGCAAGTGCCTTGTTTGGCTGAGATGTGGCTGGCTCTGCTTCACCTCTGGTGATCAGCTCAAACTCGTACGCCTTAAGATTACGAACAAATCATGGAGTTCGACCTTGTTTAGATCTTTAGACTCCCTCATGGCAATCGTCTTGACGTCCCATTCCTTTGGCAATGCTCTCATCACCTTCAGAGCAATCTCTCTATTGGAATAGACCTTGCCCAGACCGTTCAGTTCATTGATGATGACAGTAACTCGTTCATCAAACTCGTTTAGAGTTTCTCCAAGCTTCATCTTTATGCTCTCAAAGTTTTGTAGAGCTACGGTCAGCTTGTTTTCCTTTGTCTGGTCATTCCCTTCGCAGAGCTGTGCAATCTTCTCCCAAATTTCTTTGGCAGGGAACACATCTTAATCTTGCTGAACATGTTCTTGTCCAAAGTTTTGAACAGGATGTCCTTGGCTACATTATCTAGATTGACTTTCTTTCTTTCTTCATTTGTCCAGGCAGCCTTTTCTTTCTCAATCATTTGAGGTTCGCCACTTAACCCCCTAGTGAAGGATTTACTTTTAAAATTTTCATTGGTCCGTCTGTAATGACGTACCACATATCATCATCCTGAGCTGCCATTCTGATTCTCCAATCATCATAATCTTCTTTTGAGAACATGGGAATCTTGTTGAAGGATGCCATCAGTCCAGATATTCTATTGATTAAGAATGCCTGCTCTGATACCACTTGTTATGATCGGACGGGAGTGTTTAGAGGGGGGGGGGGGGGTGGGGGGTTGAATGAACACTCCTCTAAAATTAATTCTTATTGATTTCACTCAGGTTAGTAAATGAAATCTGTTTCTTAACCAGTACTTAAGCAGAACAGACCACTGAAATGAAAGTGCAAAAACGGTCTGTTCTTAGCTAGTAAGAACGGTTGATGGCTATGAAATGCAAGATAGTGCGAAATGTAAATATATGATATATGTTTCTGGAAGTTCGAAGGCAAATCCTTCTACGTCCCCCCTTTTTCCAATCAAGGAAGGATTCACTAGAAGACTTTGAGTAATACAACTTTTTGTACAACCCCGATTCAACTGGATTTACCCCACTACCAGACTGAAACTCCTAGTCTCTCAATCTGTTCAGACACAATCTGTCTGACAGTTACAAAGATATCACTCTTCTATCTTAGAACAAAATACAATTGAAAGAGTGGTTTTATCTAAGCGCAAATGATCCTTAAGTGATCACAATAAAACAATAGGCCGTGCTTCTAATTTCGAGTAGATCGACAAGTTGAACTTTTTTTATGATAGCGTTCTGCTGAACTAAATGCTTGATAAAATTAATTGAACTTTTATGCGTTTTTGAATCTCTCGTCGCTTGTCGATACTCTCTATTGAGCTTTTGAAGTTGCACCTATATATAATCGTTTCTGCCAATGACAATAATTCCTTTTCTGTGCAACTCTATACTCTGGTCAGTATCTGAACAAGCTGCAGTCTTCTTCTTTAGGTATTTTCCTTTCTGGTCTGTCCTTTCGGCACTTGTCAGATAGACTCTCCTTTGTCTATTTACCATTTAAGGTAATCTTCAGTCCTTGGTCTTGTTTAGCATTAAATGCACCGTTAAATGCTTCAATAAATAGCCGTTGATTATTCGGACTGAAGACCGAAGCTTACTAACTTCGTCTGTTCTGATCTGATCTGCATCGAGCTGGTCTGGTCTGGTCTTATCTTGTTGATCGATCTGGATCTACATCGATCTGGTTAGTCTGGTTTACGATGATCTGGTCTATTTTGATATAGACTTTATTGGTCCGATCTATTTTGTCATAGGCTAGATCGGTCTGGTCTGTTTTGTCATCTTTAAAATCCGGAACTAACAGATAGAATGCAACATATCAAACTATTTAGGGTAAAAGAGTCAATCATAAAACACTTAATTGATTGAACATTTTGAAATTGGACTATTTCAATAAAATTGTTTTCAATTTGGATTTTTATGTACTAAATTTTTTTCTCAAAACTTAAGTAGATTAAGTGTCCCAAAAGAGCACTTCCTTATAATTTCCCCCTTTTTATTCAGTGGTGTCATCTTGGCTTCCTTTCATCAATTATTTGTTGATTTTACTGCGGAATATATGAATCGAACTAGCACATCCTAATGGGAAATCAGTGGCAATTGAGATTATTTTGATAATGATTATATGGTGTTAAAAAATAAGTTGGAATTATCTTACCTTTTTTAAAAATATTATAAGTTCTTTTTCAAAAAAATTATCGAAATAGTTAAATATTTTATAATTCTTCTGTTGTTCTAAATGTAGCCTATATGAGTTTAGCGAAATAGCGTTGTAGTCAACATTATTTTTTATAAAATCACTGTTTGGATGTGATTTAATTACACATCTTTTGATAATAATGAACTTTCACACATATAAGTTTTATTTTTATTTTATATTTTATATTTAAAATTATAATTACAATTTGTCGCAATTATATATTCAAAGTTCTTCTGTGGAATACCATTCATTGCATTATCTCAATTTATTATTTGCATGGTAGCAGAGCACCAAACTTGATGGACAAATTTAATTTAATATTATAATAAAAAAAAGATTTTCATAGAATATAGTAGATTGAAAATAGTTAATGTCCTATTGTAATTTGCAAACTTGTTATGCGAATTTGACACTATTGTAAAGTTGGAATCTAGGATTGCAACTTTATAAATTTTTTTTATTTAAAAAGTTGCAATCCAAGATTGCAACTTTAAAATAGTATTTTTTAAAATAAGCTAAAAAAAAATTTTAAATTCTTGGTTACAAATTAAAAAAAAGAATTCTTTTTTTTTTATCTAATTGAGGTATTATGTTTTATACAAAAAATTTAAACAACATAAATAGTTGAAATATGAATAGAGGATCTGAAATAGTACACACAAAAATAAATAGATTATTCTTTACATTGAACTCTAAATATTTCCTCCTGTCCCACAACCACGTCTATGTATCAGTCGTTGTGGTCTTCTAGATGACTCAACTTCATCCACATTCCGCGTTTGTGATTGAAAGGGTCTAATCCAAGCGCTGGACTCACCAATATCATATTGTGGAGTCAAGTCGGAGAATGTAACAGGTGAGACATCAAAATGTGGACGTGACTGTGTAGAACCGGGTACACGAAGCAGAAGATCCGTAATGAGATTCCACTGTATGCTTGAGTTGGATCTGGTATATATCGAGTGTATGGTGATGGCTCCTCCCCGTGGGCAGGTTGTGTACCGTAGTAGCCAGAAGATGTGGCATCATAATGGAATGAAGAACAATGTGATGTTGATGTCCCCCTGCATCATATGTATCAGTCGTAAATGGAGGGATATCATCATGAGCATCTACCTGAGTATTAGTGGTACTTGACCGTCTTCTCCTCCGGTTGCCCCCTCTAGTGGTATCTCGATGCCGTGCATGCATAACATATCTATTTTGTTGTGTCCGAGCAAGTTGACGCACTTCATCCACAATAGCAAAGTTCTGATCTAATACACGTCTGACCCCGGGTGAGATCCCTTCATCCTCACTCAAACTTGAGCAAATAAGTCTTACTTGCTCCATATGCACATCCTTAAAAAAAATATGGTTAATAGGTAGCATAATTCAGAAGAAAATAAATTATTTTAAATAAAAAAAGAGGAAATATATGCATACCACATGCTGCCATGCAGCAGCATCTGCTGCACGGTATCCTGTCTCAATATTGTTGTTGGGTGGAGATATAATATGACGTGTAAATTTACCGTACCACGTCATGTAATTATCACTGAAAGTATAGGAGCCGGTGGCCTGATGGGCATCCACAATATTATATCGTCTGGCCATCCACAATCTATGTATGCACAATGGAACCATGTACAGTTCATTGCAACACGACCTCTGCGATCGAGCTTATGCAACTCCACCTGTCTAGCATCTATTGGTGGTGGAATAGTTTGGAACAAACCAAACCGTCGCAAAACTCGTTCTGGACGATGCATCTCCACAATGGCATAATTTATGAGTGGACATTGTGCCATCCAATCCTCTGGACCACATTTTGGAGGCAGTGATCTGATCTCGTCCGACTCCATGTCATATGGAGTCCAAATAAACTGTAAAACAGAAGCATACTATACTGAGTTAAGGCATTAGCATAGATACAAAATTATTAATATCCAAGTAAAATTCTCAAAAAAATTATATTACCTGATCCCAATACATCCTATCAAATGTGTCACGAAATACACGCAAAGCATGTCAGGCAGTGTGTCCAAATCTAAAAAAACTAGACCACCTAAATAAAATCGACATGGTAATGTTAGTGCAATAAATTAAAACTAATAAATATAAATAAGAGGTGTAATTATACCTTGCACCATATGGAGGGGTAGTAAGTATTAGATCCTCGTTGACTATAATTTGGCATTGTTGTACTCGAGAACCATGAGTATTAGGATGTATACTCTTTTTCCTCGTATATGCCCAAATCTGTAATATTTTTGATTCGAGTACAACGTTAATATAGCATAATGTAAGTGTATATATCATTTAATTCAAATAATAGAGGCTAGTATCATTTAATTTTTCGATTTCTTCCCCGGCGTGCTTGAGTTCTTAGCAAAGGATTATGAGATAATTCGAATGAGGGGACATCCAATATTCTTCTGAGAACAACAGCTCAAATATCCCTTGATATGTAGCAGAATAATGTTGCAAATTATAATATTCACTCACTAAACTTGATGCATTGACACCAAAATGTCGGCATGCATGTATAGCATGTGAGCATGGAATACCAATCTGTGTCCACTTTCCACATGAACATATCTTGGCTCTAATGACAACATGTGTACTGTTCCCGACACCAGCTCGGACGACCTTATCACTGAAGCAGTCTGTGCTGTATAATCATATTTCTGGACAATATGTTGCAATGATTCGTGTTGCCAATGAGTAAATTTTTGAAATGCGAAGGTTGTCCATCCTTGATTATTTTGAATCATTTGTTGGCACTTCATTCGACGGTCCATGAAATATTGAACAGTTCGGCCAAAAGTCAATTGTACAATTGCCTTCACTGGAAGACAACGAGCACCTTTAAGAACTCCATTACACGCCTCAGACAAGTTGGTTGTCATAATACCATAACGCCATCCACCATCATGTGCCAAAGTCCACTGAGTTTGGTCAATGGAACTAAGATAATTGAAAGCCCCCTCATTACTACTACTGATCTGCTCCATAACCCGATTAAACTTCGTAATTTGATGAGCCACACCAGCCTTCCAGCACATGTCCTTCAACATTACATTTTTAAATTGTTTGTTGAAATTAGAGCACAAGTGTCTCAGACAAAAACGATGTACACCGCGGGGGGTGGGGGTGGGGGGTGGGGATAAATGCAGGCATACTTTGAACAGCACGGATAAGACCTTGGTGTCTATCAGAGATAAGACATACACCATCTACGTCAAAAAGAATATGTCTAGCGATCAGTTCAAGAAACCATTTCCATGACGACATTGTCTCTTCATCTACAATCGCGAAAGCCAAAGGCAGGACCTGTTGATTAGCATCAATTCCAACCGCGATTAACAATTTATGCTTATACTTTGTATACAAATGTGTGCCATCAACACTTATCACCTTGCGACAATGTGGAAATCCTTCTATGCGTGGCCTGAATGCCCAGAAAACATATTTGATACATCAGTGTCGATATGGTCCCACTCAATAATAGCCCCTCGTTGTGTTGTTTAAGGGCAGACATATATTTCGGCAATTGTGTCACTGACGTCTCCCATGTGACATATATCTGTTCTCTGGCAGCTTTCAAACCATGCCAATCCTTATGATACGAGATCTCGAACCCATATTTTTCTTTCACGGTCTCTTGTACGAATTTTATCTCATATGCATGATCCTTCCTAACAAATCCTATCAACAGACTGGCAATTACATTCCGACTCAGGTTACGATGGTCAATCGATAATTCATTCATCAAGCATGTGTGGTCCTCACCATATTTGGTAATTTTAAACACATTCATTTTCTCTTTATATATACCTCTCACCATCCACCCACAGGGCATGACCGTAGAATTGTGCCCACAAACCACTTTCCATATTTTTGGTGTGCTCTCAATGACGTGGTAGTCGAGTCTAGCAACCCGTATCGAGAAGTCCTTAACTGCAGACTGCAAATGTGCTTTACTCTTGAATAATGTAAGGACCCCCGTGCCCTTAACCCGTTATTAGTGTATTAATCCATACCATTAGTGCATATAATCATACTATCGTGGGGAAAAGCCATGTGCAAGTGCTACACCATATAGTTGTGATCCATAAAATTTCTTGCATTCAACCCACATAATATGCAATTTCCCCCAACCAAGATTACATACATGACATGCACCTTCATAATACACTAGCATGCTCTCAGTTCATTTAGCAATTCCACATTTAATTGCATGCAACCCATAAATGAACAGAAAAGCCGTAGTCCATTTATACATTCCATATACACGTAAAATGTACTCACATAAGAGCACCCAATGAATGAGCGTGTATCTGATGTATAAAACACTCTACCGGATACCGTTACTGGTACTCAATCCTGGAAGCACCTCCATCATCAGCCCGAGCTCAACTCCAAAGCTACTGCTGCTGCACCTGTGTTACCTGCCCCAACAGAGACAGCCCCCACACGGGGTGAGCATACCAATACCACCAATCCAATAATCATAACATTACAATTCAAATACAGAATGTAAATGCTATAGTTTAAATGATACTCCCTGGATGGTAACGCCCTCATCCGGGATCCCCTGTATTGTCCCTGTTCTCAAAATAACCAAACTCATCAAATTCCCAAAACCAGTTAATCGTCACATAGATTAACTAATACCGTTCTATTATGCCAGTTCCATGATCAATATGGTAAAACATAATGTAAAAGACCATAGATATCACATATATCTAACCAATAATTCCATATTCCCGTTTCATTGCTCGCTCCACAATGGCGGCATACTAAACCTCGCGCACGCTCAACAATAGCGGCGTCATAGCCGATGGTCGCTCAACAGCGATCGCATCCCAAATCATTGCTCGCTCAATAGCGGCACCGTATGGTTCCCAATGTATAACCATTTGACGCAAATACTATTTACCATGCATATTGTTATCCATTTATAGCAAATATCATGCACCATGCATTTCAATACCTATCTGATGCAATTACCACATGCCACATATTTCAATGCCCATATGACGCAATTATCACACACCATGTGTTCCAATACCCATTTAGTACAATTACCACACACCATGCATTTTACAGTTGCAATACTAAAATAGGCTATGCTCGTACGTCCTACGTACCTTACGATTCCGTAGTTTGAGTCCAACCTTGCCTGAGTCCCACGATCCGATGAGTTAAGTGCTAACATGCAAATAACTCCTAATTAAACACAGGCATGCAATCACGTGCCCAAGCAGGTTCACAACTTCCAAACCTATCGTCTATCCATGACGATGACCAAAATAAAAGCCCCCCGGCTAAGCATGCATAATACCCAAAATATACCGTTTAACAAGTTTAAAAGATAGCCAAAAACCCAACCAAAAATTCCGTTTAATTAATTATGGCTCCAACAAATCCATTTTAAAAGTATAACATTCCCATTGGAATGTAGACATTGCCCCGGAAACGACCCCTTTAAACATCGGTTCCAAAATCCGACATTTTCCAAAAATTCCAAAAAAACACCTTCCTTCGGGTGGCGATCGATCGCGCACATCTACCGCGATCGATCGCCACACTCCAGTGGCCATCCAATGCCTTCTCGCGATCGATCGCCCATCCACGCGATCGATCGCCAACACGCTCGCGATTGATCGCCGAGACCTCGCGATCGATCGCCAGCACTGTTCATTGCCTTCAAAAATTGGACTGCTCGTCGCGATCGATCGCCCCACCTCGGCGATCGATCGCCACCTGCGATTTTCTGAAAAATTCGAGCTTCCATGGTGTTTTTCACACCCAAACTCAAATCCAACACCCCATACACCACCAACACCTCAAATACAACATTTAAAGCCAATAAAAACTTTAAAAACTCAACATATGATTTTAGCCAAAAATTCCCAAAACCCAAGGCCAACCAAAACCTCAACCAAAAGCTACCATACTACTATCAAATCGAAGCTAATGACGAGGGGAAGATTAATACCTGATTATCTTCGAGAAAACCGGCTCCCGAGCCAAGCTACCATCAAATTTCCCATCAAGGGAGAAGAGGGAAATGGGGGAGAGGGTTTGGATCGATAGAGAGAGAGAGAGAGGGAGAGAAATGGATTCCGAATGACGGAATCCCGAGTCCAACGGGTATATATAGCAAAAATACCCCAAAATACCAATACCCCCACAAATACATCATGATTCATTAAAAATCATCTGTTTACAAAAACTCTTTCTCCAACATCAAATCCCCAGACTGGCCCAATCATAAGGCACTCCGGACCCCAAGTCCCACTAAAAACCCAACTCACAGGTTTTCTACCGAAATGAGAATACAATCTCAACCTTTGGATCCAGTGATCCCAAATGCCCGAATAAACAACATCGGGAGACCCAAAACCGCAATTAGTTCCTAATTGCCACGATTAAAAATCCATCAAGGATTATTACCATACCGGGCTTAACACTAGTAATTCCCGGACGTCACAAACAACATACCCAACTCTAACTTTCCTTTGACATGGTCATAGAACTTTCCCCAAGACCCGGTTGGAATGTCAACAGCGTCAACATGTACATCTGGAAATGTCATAAAGAAGAATGAAACGACAGAGAAAAGTTGGGGCCCGGGTTGTGTCTCTTGCGGCATTGTTGCTTCAATTTGCTCCTCTTGTACAGATGATGGCATATAGTTATGTTGGGACATAGTTTCCAACATCACATCAATTTCTACATCATCATCGCTACCATCATGAACGTTAATTCCATCTTCGTCTGGTTCGGAATCAACATGAGTTTCAGGACCAAAAAAATCGGCGCTGGCATAATCATCTCTGCCTTCATCCCTTGAATCATGATCTTCCCCTTCAGTTCTGTACGTGTTATATCCTACGTTTCCTGAAATACTAGCAGAATTATTTTCTGTTCTCATACTTACAGTCCTTGTGTGACAACCGGTATCTTCAGGTTATGATCATCATTAAACATTGACATATATGAGCCCCGTTCTTCAGTATATTGAATGTCTGGCACATTATTAATGTGTATTTGTTCTGACTCAACATATAAATTGACACCGGCATTTCCAACATCGGGGTCAAAGAAAAACCAAATATCACCGTCTTTTGTGATTTCGAGTAAATGTTCAACTCGCCAAGGAGTATTATTAAATATATGCTTAGTCCACACTTTAAGTGCATATTGTTGGTTATCGATACTTATCTGATCGTACAGTATCGACAATAACTCAGACATTGTAATTGTTCGAGGCATTCGTGTATAGCTTATTGGAGGTCGATCATAACTAACAATAATCCCAACATGTGATATGTGACCACCATAGTATATCAAAACATCAATTTGACTTCGAACCGACGACATATTATCTACGAAAATAGCACATTTAAAATCATATAATTAGTTTTGTTTTATTTATATGTTAAAAAATAATAATTTAATGTTTAACTAATTGTTTAGTCAATTTTTTTTATTTTAATATTTAATTAAATTTATCGGAAAAATTTCTAAAAATATAAGTTTATAAAAAATTATTATATTCAGGGAAATAAATAATAATAATAATCATTACTTATTAATTTAAAAAGAACTCAAAAACGCATACCGAGTATGCGAATTCTACTTGCACAATACAGTAGAATTCGCATACTGTGTATGCGAATTCTACTGTTCTAGTAGTATCCGCATATCCCGTATGCGATTCTACTATTTTAAGTAGAATTCGCATACTGGTGATGCGAATCTATCAGAGATAAAATTCCGCTTTTTCATCCCTAAATTAAGCAAATAATAATGAAAAACTGGAAAAACATACCTTGAAATTCAAAAGTTAGCAAAACCTATAACATAACACAAAAATTAAGTAAATGCAATATATACTCAAAAATATGTAAAACTTAAATTTTGAAATATTTTTACCTTTGATGAAGTATTTGAGAATTCTTATAGTAGTAATCTTCCAACAAAAATTATGAGATATAAACTTAAGAATTAAGAGAAGAGGGGATAGATTTTTCGGATGGAAGGTTTGAAGGTTGAATGGTTTGGTGGGATGATTGAAGGAAGAGGGAGAATTTAATGGCAAGAAGAAGGTGAACCTCGTGACCGACGTTATGAGCTGGCACGATTTATTTTTTCAGAGAATTCGCATACCGAGATTGCAAATTATCTTTAAATTCGTATTCTCGGTAAAAAAAAAATTAATTTTAAAATTCGTGAAGCAGGTTTGCGAATTTAAGTAAATTCGCATACCACTTATGCGAATTATCATAGAATTGCAAAGTTTTACAGATCACGTTATTTCGTGAATTTTTTTTCTTTTTCATTATATTTAAGTAAATTAGCCAACTTGATGCCTCTAGAAATTTCCACAACACTTGATATAATCTTTTGTCATAACTCATAACCACTTTAATATAAATGCAGCGACAACATGACATTAACATTATTTATGCCTACAATAACAACCTAGATCCTTATTCTTTACATAACTTGGACCATTCGGGTACGATTCTCGTAAACAAGGTGCTTGAAGGAGAACTACGACATGTGGAGTCAAGCCATGCGGATTAGCATGATTGCTTAACGTGAAATTGGATTTGCCAATAGACTCAATCAAGCCAGTGCTATCCCACGACTGGTTTTATTAGTGCAACCCAGTTTGACATCATTGAGATATAGGCTCCCCACTTGAGGCTATCACAGGAAAGAACAATATTTGCAGAATAATAGGAATCAGATCAAATACTATTATGATTATAGGGATATATTTTACTATTACTACTATATATATATATATATGTATTTTATTATATTTTATTATTATTATTATTATTATTATTATATAAAATAAGCCACGAAGAAGAAACTGTTCTATGAACAGTCGCACAGTGATGAACAGTATTCCCTCCTTTTTTATTTTAATTATTACCATTTTGTTTGTTTATTATAGTTCTTTCGGTTGGGCCACTTGATTTTGAGCCTGCACGTTTCACTTTTTCTTTGGTTTTTTAGTGTGTACATTGATTAGTTTTTTTAATGCAATCCAGTCCCAAGGTTGTGTGAAGTTTCACAGGATTTGATGCCGACATGTTGTTTCCAAGTGATCTTTCAGCTTTTCTTGTTGTCTTTTTAATTTTCGACTCATTTTTCTTGGTGTTACAACTTTCCGGTTACCATTAACTTTTCCTTGAACTCGTGGTTGAATTATTTTCATCTCATTCACCTATTTTGTCATATGGTTTCTTCTAAATATTACTTTAATGTTGGATTCAGCTACTTAGATATTTCTTCGTAGTTATGGACAGTGGCGGAGCCACTCATAGGCAAGGGGGCACTTGCCCCCCTTGCCCAAAAAAAAAAATGATTTTTTACCCTAAAATGTTTTTAATTTTTTTTTTTGCATTTTTAACCCTAAAAATTACATTTTACCTTAAAAAATACAGTTTGTCCCCCTTAATCTGTTTTTTGACCCCTTAAAAATTCTTTTCTTTAAATTTATGAGAAATTGTTTTTGCCCCCCTTTGTATAATTTCTGGCTCCGCCCGTACTTATGGATTTTATGATTTTTCCTAGATCTCCCCATCAACTACTGTCTCGAGAAAGTCCTTTTTTTTATGCTGATAGGTTACCTGATCACCGTCTTTTCATTCCTTATTTAGGTATCTAGCAAGATCTGTGGAGCCATCTTCTGCTGCCCTAGTCCTTCTTTCATGTATCCGGTAAGTTTATCTTTCAGTTATGTCAATCTACCTCCCAAAACATCTTTAAGGCCCTTGAATATGTAGGATTCAACCTAAATATTAAGTTGTTGTATGCATTTCCTTCTACATTCTCCCGCTTCTCCCTCCTCTGTGTATTGTTTTCTTCACACTGCTGATGACATTGAGATCATCCTAAAAGTGATGATGATTATATATGACATCCAGCTTCTGGTTCTTTCTTTTCCTTGTTTGGTGCAAAGATCATTAAGATATCTGTTTCCCAATATTTTTTCATTTGATAGAAAAATGCCTTCTTCATTCTTCCTGTTGTGTAGGCCCTGACAAGACTAGATGAAGACGGAAAAGCAAAGATCAATGCATTTGTTCTCTCTCTCTCTCTCTCTCTCTCAGAATTTCTTTAAACAGATGGCAATGCTTTAAGTTGAAAGAAACTATCTTCCTTATTTTATATATATGAATAAGAACTTCCTTACTTCTATCTATATGCCAACAGGTGGAATTAATGATTTGTTGAGTTTCTTTACTATATATTTACCTGTTATATTTGCTGATGTTCATGTTCTTGTCTCAAATTCTTATATTTACAACTGCAAAATTTCCAATTAAGTTTTGGTTAGATGGTTGCTTGCTTATAAGCTTGGAGTACATGTAGTTGTGTATACACCTTCATCGTACTAGGACTCCACATTTCTGTTGGATCATTGGCCATCACATAGAACTTTTCGAGGAAATCAATCATGGTTGGAACTTACATTTATCTTTATTCAATCAACTTGCAATGATGACGTGTTGATGAACTTTGGAAGGCAAGGAAATATTTAAGTTACAAATCCTTCTTTCAAACAGCAATCATGGAAAGTGAAGTATGGTTGGTTGCATTGTGTCCATGCCTAGAAAACTAATACATTTTTTTTCCGTGATAAAGTTTTGTATCATGATTTCCTTTTCATTTGGATGTTAAATTTGCAAATGAAAGACGAGATCCAGACCAACGATTACTTTTTTAAGTCATGCCATCTACATATCTTTGTTTGAGATGTAATTGCTGTCAAATTTTAGTATTTTAGTGATTTTCCATGTATTAATCAGCTTGCAATGATGATCTATTATCGGTACCATCCTTCAAAGGCTCGAGTAAGGTCTCTTCCCAAAATTGTCTTATCTGAACAAATATTAATTTTCTGGAGAACACATTTTGTTTATTTAAAATGTTGGTGAGTCCTCTATTGTGAAATCCGTCCACCTGAATAAACGAGGCGGAATGCATAATAAGTTTTACTATGCATGCATATTGTTCGGTTGAAAATATCAAATGAAATGGAGATATTATGATTGTGACATTTTTAGTTGCTAATTCTAATAAATTCAGAGTGTGGAGCTTTGCTTTTTATTCTATAATAAATTATTAATGAGATTTGATTCCCAATGAAAGCATCTAATCGATGCCTGGCAACAATTTGATGTTAAATGGACACTTCTAATTTGCCATGATATGAAAGTTTGCTCAAACATTCCTCTCACAGAGCTGTGATGTGCTTCATAATTTTTTTGGCACATCATTTTATGTTAACTTCGTTAAAATTTTTGTTACGACTCCACTTTTTTTCTTGATGTAATATCCGTATCCATGCTGAGGTTTGGGCTCCCCCAATTCCTGCATGGCTATGTCCTCCTGGTTAGATTTAGATTTTAGACATTAAATGTGGTGCTCGAAACTTCATTTAGCACTCTGGATTTTTTTATTCAACGATTGTTTTCGTAGGTTTGGGGCTCGGTGCTTTATTTCTGATAGTGCAGCTGATTGCCTTGGCTCTTGATTTTCACCTGCTTATCTTGTCAGGTAAGTTTTGAGCTTTTTACCATCCTTTATCTTTAGGTGTTTATTTGTGTAGATAGATGTGCAATCGTGCCTTTTAGTCAATTTTTTTGGATTGCGGATAAAAATCTAATTTAGCATATACTCTATGTTTATTCCTGCGTGGCTGTATTGTTGGTTTGTTTGGCTTGGGAATTACATAAATAAAAAACTTGATTCTTTAACATAAATTTACATGAGATTTAAATATTGAATTGTTCAATGTCATTTGACTGAGTGAAAACTATATAGTAGTCTTTTAACTATTTCCTCTAATCTTGACGATTCTTTGTGATGAATAAAATGTATTTCCAATGTGCTTTTTAATTGGTTAAATTATGAAATGGGTTTGTAGCTTGGTATAGTCAATGTCATGAATGTGTTACTTAGCTCCGACTGAACAAGCTTACTTGCACCTTTGATATTCATCTTATGTTAGCTCTGGGCCTATTATTTTATATTAATTTCTTGTACTTGTATATGTCACAGGTTCTTGTAAATCATAGATGCTAGGTAAGATGGTTGAAATCATTGAAGTTTAATATGAAGGTTCATCTTCTACTTGACAAATCACCATTGAAGTTGCTAATGCTATTTTCCCTTGTTTTATGCACTTGCGCAGTGAACTGCCTGAATTTTTGGGAAGAACGTGTATTTGTGCGGATCAAGGTGGTGGGCCATGGAATAATCCAGATATGTTGAAGGTCTAAGGTATTGAAAACCTTTGAAAATAGGATATGTCTTGTGCCTGTTTTGGAAACACTCGACCGTAAGCTAAAGCTCCACCATTCGCAAGACTATCATTTGCCTCAGTGCCCCTAACAAAAAAAAGGGTTCCAATCATCATTTGTATCTGCTACTATATCGAATAAAAGTGACAGGCTGCAGCTGTAATATCTGGTTCATTCGCATTCTCATCATTATTTTATGTATATATCAAATCAGATGATCACTAGCACCGTGCTATAAAAACTAGTATATATATATTTTTTCATTTTAGGATTGTGTAATTTCTACTAATTTTTTATTGATTGTATTTTTCTGAAGTTCAATGTTCTGAGGATGTAGAACATAGGTGTATTGAATATAACTGGTATGGTGTCTCAAAGAAAAGATGGTCACCCTTCGTTGTATTATTTAGGGCCTAAGACAGGACTGGCGCCACTCCATCGTCAAGACTGCAGTCATTGGTGCTTGCCTTGCGTCCCCGATTCTTAGTCAGATCAGGTCTAATAGCAAAAACTGCTAGTTCTGGTTCATACATACGGTTGAATAATTTTGTTGTACCAGAATACCCAAAATAAAGTGCAAAAATTATACACACACAAGAACATGAATATTTACGTGGTTTGGCAATTGCCTACGTCCACGGGAAGCAAACACAATTTATTGAATATTTCAGATCAAGAATTACAAACTCTCCAGGATCACCTCACAACTCACAGAAACAGATATACAAGATTGAATGCTTAATATATTAGAGAGAATTCAGAATGAAAGGATGATTTTCAGAACTGAGGTATGATAAGTTTATATAGGCGTAGAAACCCTTCGGTGAACAAGTTGATGCCAACTTTTCTTCCTATCATTGTTGAATTCTAAGGTGTGAAATGAGGGATTGTGCAATCTGAAATTTCAAAAAGCAAATCCAACTTTTGAAATCTGATTTTTGACTTTGCATGAGAATGAGCCACAAACTTTGAACCATTCTTCAACAATCTCCACCTTGGCGATTTCCAACAATATGTGTTGCCTCCTTCAGTTCGCCCTTAGGCGTTGGATACTCAAGAGATGTTGATCAGGTTCAAGCAGTGTTGAAACTTGATCCCTGTCACCACCTTTGTTAACATGTCTGCAGGATTATCTGCAGTCCCGATTTTTCTGAGTAGAATATCTCCCTCTTCTACTATTTCCCGAACAAAGTGGTA
The DNA here is from genome assembly GCA_907163345.1 of Haberlea rhodopensis. Lineage (NCBI taxonomy): Eukaryota > Viridiplantae > Streptophyta > Magnoliopsida > Lamiales > Gesneriaceae > Haberlea > Haberlea rhodopensis. The sequence continues at coordinate 95,995 of CAJQUN010000681.1, forward strand.
GCGGACATCGATGTGTTTGGTGCGACTGTGATGGACTTGGTTCTTTGCCAGACATATGGCACTTTGACTGTCGCAGAAAATCTCTGTACTTTTCTGCCTGATGCCCAAGTCTTTCACCAAATTATGCAACCATATGCCTTCCTCAAATGCTTCTGTGATCGCCATGTACTCTGACTCTGTAGTAGACAAAGAAACTGTAGACTGTAGCGTGGATCTTCAACTCACTGGTCCTCCTGCCATGGTAAATACATAACCAGTAGTTGATCGACACTTATCAAGATCACCAGCATAATCAGAATCGACATATCCAACTAGACGACTGATCTCGTCTTTCTGAAATTTCAGACCAACATCCACGGTACCCTGAATATACCGTAGAATCCACTTCTCGCATGTATCAGCTCACCATGCTAACTGCATGAGAAATATCAGGTCTTGTGAACACCATCACATACATCAAAGCTCCGACGGCATTTGCATAAGGAATGCTATACATTTGTCTCATCTCGGCATATGTGGTAGGAGACATTGATGCACTCAATTTGAAATGCGAGAAGCTAACGAAGTACTTACAAGTTTGGTATTTCCATCTATACCAAATCTCTGGAGTACATTCTTTAGATACCGAGTCTGTGTCAGACAGGCTGTGCCCTTTGTTCTGTCTCTCTTGATCTCCATTCCAAGAATCTTCTTGGCCTCTCCAAGATCTTTCCTCTCAAATTCTGAGCTGAGCTGAGCCTTTAGTTTATCAATTTCTATCTTGCTTTTAGATGCGATCAGCATATCATCAACATATAAGAGCAGATAGATAAATGTACCATCTTGGAGTTTTTTACAGGTAGACACAATGATCAAACTGACTGCGTGTGTACCTCTGTTTCTTCATAAAGACGTCAAACCTTTTGTACCACTGTCTCGGTGACTGCCTGAGACCATATAGTGACTTGTCGAGCTTACAAGCCCAATTTTCATGACCGGGAACTTTGAATCCACTAGGTTGAGTCATATAGATCTCCTCATCCAAAGTCCCATGAAGGAATGCTGTTTTGACATCAAGCTGGGCTAGCTCGAGATCAAATTGTGCAACCAAAGCTAATAAGAGTCGAATAGACGAATGCTTAACAACAGGTGAGAAAACCTCATCATAGTCTATTCCTTCCTTCTGAGCGTAGCCTTTTGCTACTAGTCTAGCTTATCTGATACTGTCTTTGCCTGATGCATCTTCCTTCTTTGCAAAGACCCATTTACAGCCAATCGCTTTCTTTCCTTTAGGAAGTTGAACTAGCTTCCAAGTTTTATTTTGATAAAGCGATTTCATTTCTTCATCCATCGTCGTCTTCCACATGGCCTTCTCTGTACTATACATAACTTCTTTGTAGTTCTACGGAATACCATCTTGATCAATTGGAAGAGCTAACGCTACCATATTAGTAAACCGAGCAGGTTTCCGGATAACTCTCTTTGGTCTACTGGTAGCTAGAGATTCAGGTACTGATGCTGAATCTGGCATCTCTGTTTGAACATAGTCATCAATCTGATTGTCAAAGTCTTCTTCAGGATGATCATCAATCTGAACAGGTTGGTCTGGAGTTGTGGGAATCTCGAACTCCACCTGCAACTGAGAATTTGGGTCTTGGTTCTCTAACTTTGACTCTTTCTGTTTAGCAATACAGATTCGTTAAAGGTAAAGTCTCGGCTCAAGACAATCTTCTTTGACTCGGGGTTCCATAGACGGAATGCCTTAACTCCTACACTAAAGCCCATGAAAATAGCTTTCTCAGCTCTAGGCTCCAACTTTGATTTTCTGACGTGAAAGTATGTGGGACACCCAAATATATGCAGAGAATCATAATCAGAAACGAGTCATCCAGACCATACCTCCTTCGGAGTTTTTCCTTCTAGTGCAGAAGTTGGTAGCCTGTTGATGATATAAGAGGCATATGACAAGGCTTCAACCCAGAATGCCTTGCTCAGTCCAGATTGGGATAACATGCAGTGGACTTTATCAATCAGAGTACGATTCATCCGTTCTGCTACACCATTATGCTGTGGCGTGCCTGGTGCGGTGAAATGTCTGACTATCCATTCTTTCTGGCAGGTTTTCTGAAATGGGTCTGACTTGTATTCTCCACCATTATCAGATCTGAGCCTCTTTATCTTTCTTCCGGTCTGGGTTTCGATCATCTTCTTCCAGTTGAGGAAGATGTCCAGAACTTCATCCTTATGATTCATAGTATACACCCAGACATATCTCGAGAAATCATCTATAAATGTAACGAACCAACGTTTACTCCCAATGAAGCGTTCTGAGAAGGTCCCCAAACGTCGGTGTGCACATAGTCTAGTATCCCTTTGGTACGATGGATAGCGGTACCAAACTTGACACGTGTCTGCTTGCCCAAGACACAATGTTCACAGAAGTCAAGTTTCCCACTTTTGGCACCTTTCAGAACAACTCGATTCACTAAATTCTGCAAAGCCTTCTCACCGGCATGTCCCAAGCGCATATGCCAGAGCCGTGAGGTATCAGGTGAATCTTCTTCAGTGCTAGTGGAGACTGCAGCTCTCCCGTAAAATGTGTGACCATCCAGAAAATATAGATTTCTTTCTAGAGTGCCTTTCATCGCTAAGAGTGCACCTCGTACAACTTTCAAAATTCCGCACTCCATAGTTATCTTGTATCCATTGGACTCGAGGACTCCAAGTGAGATCAGATTCTTCTTCAGATCAGGAACATATCTCACCTCTGTAAGTTGTTTGATCGTACCATCGTGCATCTTCAAGCGTATTGTACCAATGCCTTTTGTCTGACAGGCATTATCGTTGCCCATGAGGACACCACCACCATTGATTTCTTCAAAGTCTGAGAACCACTGGCGATGTGGGCACATATGATAAGAACATCCAGAATCCAGAATCCATCTATCAGATGAATTGAATGAAGATGATGAGACTGAGAATGCTGAGTCATCTTCATTATCAGAATTTCGTTGTGCCACATTCGCACTGGACTTATCCTTGTTAGGACAATCCTTCTTCCAGTGCCCTTTCTGATGACAATAGGCACATTCATCCTTTGCAGGACGTCTCCGTTTTGATTCTCCTTTGGACTTCGATCTGGATCTGCCTCGCCCTTTGACAGATTGTCGGTTGTTATTTCTCCCTCTGGACACTGTCAATGCTTCTGAAGCGGTATCTCTATGATCATTCTGGTCTTTCCTCCGATATTCATTGTTTACCAAGGCATTGGAAACATCCATGAATTTAACTTCGTCTTTGCCGTATAACAAAGTCGTGGTCAGATGATCATAAGATTCCGGCAGGGAATTTAACAAGAGTAACGCCATATCTTCATCTTTAACTTCAACCTCAAGATTTTGCAGATCGGCAATAATTTTGTTGAAATTATCAAGATGCTCTATCATTGACGTACATTTCTTATACTGGAAACGAAAAAGCTTCTTTTTTAGATAGAGCCGGTTCTCTATTCTTTTCGTCATGTACTTGCCAGCTTCTTCCAGATACTGGTTGCGGAAGTCTCTTTCATGACAAAGTACTTCTGCTCCTTGGATAAGCAGAGCCGGATCGTGCCCCAGGCTTGCCTATTGACATAGTTTCAGTCCTCAGGTGACATGTCCTTGGGCTTCGACTCCAAGGCTATATTAGATTCTTCACGGAATAAGAGATCTAATACTTCACATTGCCACATGCCAAAGTTGTTGGTGCCGTCAAATTTCCCCACCTCGAACTTTGCATTTGATAGCATGGTTCTTCGTATTGAACCGCTAGTGGATGCTTCTTGATCCATTATTTTGACCTTTTTTTAGGTAGTTATTTAGCAGAAACAGATGCTACCGTTGTGTCCGGAATAGTCAAAATAATAGGGAACCAGTCCTGGATCGTCAAAGATGGGCGAAAAATCAACCGAATTGGGCAATTTCTGTTCGGATGAATAGTGCCGGGTCTAAATAGTGCCGGGCCGCAAATAGTACTGGACTGATAGTGTTGGACTGTGAACAGTATCGGACCGATAAACAGTGCTGGGCCTATGAATAGTGATGGCCTGAAAATGGGCAAATGAACAGTATCAGCCTTGAATAGTGCTGGGTTGGGTCAAATCTGGACCCTTTCTTCCCCAACTGATTTTTCTGCAATTACCAAATTCCAGATTTTTTTTCCAAAAACTTTAAATTTGATTTCCCGTTGACTCAGAAGTTGAAATTACAAACCAAAAATTGTTCCGAACTCGCGTCGACGAGACAAATCTAGTGGTGTTGTCAGAAATCGATTTCGGACAACTTCAGTTTTTGGGCATTTTCACGAACACATGGCTCTGATACCAATTGTTGTACCAGAATACCCAAAATAAAGTACAAAAATTATACACACAAGAACACGGATATTTACGTGGTTCGGCAATTGCTTACGTCCACGGGAAGCAAACACAATTTATTGAATATTTCAGATCAAGAATTACAAACTCCCCAGGATCACCTCACAACTCACAGAAACAGATATACAATGCTTAATATATTAGAAAGAATTCAGAATGAAGAGATGAGAAGTGAGGTATGATAAGTTTATATAGGCGTAGAAACCCTTCGGTGAACAAGTTGATGCCAACTTTTCTTCCTATCATTGTTGAATTCTAAGGTGTGAAATAAGGGATTGTGCAATCTGAAATTTCAAAAAGCAAATCCAACTTTTGAAATCTGATATTTGACTTTGCATGAGAATGAGCCACAAACTTTGGACCATTCTTCAACATAATTTATCATGTTATATAGCGTAAGGTAATATTATGAAAGAACACTCTTGATTGATTGAGCTGAGGATTGTACATCGAAATATCTTTGATGAGTCTATATTCATCGATTATTTACATCTATAGATATCTGCATTTCTTGTAGTAGGACTCGTAAAAATTTGTTCTATATAAATCAAGAAATGAACTCATACTTTGCACTCGAATTTCGTGGTTGAAAATTCTGCCAATTCCCCAAGTTCTTCCACCTTTTTGGCTAATATTTCAACCCTTTCCACAATGTCGATCAACAAGAAATTGAAACTGGCAATAGCAAGATTTTCATCTGTTTCAAGAACTTCACCAGTCTTGGATGATGAATATAATGGGGTAGATTGTAATTTCATGGATTGCAAGTTTCGAGCTTGTAAAGTCTTGGCTTGGATTTGATTCATTTTCTTCATGCTTTCTCCTAGCTCTTTCAATATAAATCCAACTGATATCATCAAAATTTCACAAGGTTCCTTCATTGCTTGCCTTTGCATTGACGTCGGCTGATTCAGAAATAAAATATAATTAAAATAAGCTTTATAAATTAGGGAAAATAATAATAAATCATTTATTAGAATATATATATATATTTTTGGTAAAAAAAAATTAAAAAAGTACCTGCTTGGGCGATTGGATACATTGTTGCAAAGAGAGAACCAGAGCAGCAAGATCTCTTAGATGCTCTCCAATCTCCAAGTATTTATCCCATGGATAATGTAACCCAAATTTCCCATGCCAAGGCTCCCATTTTGCAAAATTTGCCTACACGTTTAAATTATTTTACAAACTAAATTAAATATTATTAATCGTTATGTATAATTGTTGAACTAATGGCTGAGATTTTATTGCGGGAAATGGTGTAATCAGAAGGGTTAATCATCTGATCAAATTTCAGTTACCGAGACGAGTTTTCGAAGGAGAAATCAGCTTTAGCAGGCTAAAATTGTATGTGATCAAATCATTGACAAACAGTTGTATTTGAAGTAATTATTGTACACTTTCAAGATGATGGGAGGAAGATCTTTCGAAGGCCATTCATTTTGGATCTTAAAAACAATGATATCAAGATCGATGATAAAGACCACGCCCTTAGATCATTGTTCAGCGAATATGATAATATTTCAGACACATTGATCTATTGAAGGGATCCGTTCCTTCTTGAGGAAGTTCTAGCAGCTCTTTTCTCCAAGGAACTAAAGAAACCGTCAGAGGTCAGAAGGAGTAGATGATTCAAGGGTAGAAACAAGGACTGAATATCAGAGGAAGAACGAAGAAGAGTGAATCTAGACCAAGAAGAGTGAATTTAATCCAAATTAGTGGTTGGTTAAGAATGTTAAGTCCTTACCAATGCTTCATCATTGGACTTGGAGTTCAAAACTCCCCTGCAAGCTTGGATATATGCACCGCCAGTTTCTTGTTTATTTTCCTTATCACTTGTAATTGTGAAATATTCGTCCAGACATCCTATAGGAATACAATAATAAATAATTTATTATTACAAATTTCACGTGATAAGTCAACAGATCCTTATTTTAACTATAAATATGTTTCTGTAATGGCATTTACCACACAAAATAATAAAAACATGTTCAGTTTCTTTATGATAACATAATTGTTCAGTAACTATATTGTCTCATCTCGAATTATGGAAATCGTTTATGTGGGCTCTGGTGATAACTAAGAACTATATTTACTCTAAACTTGCCTTGAATACTTGTTGAAAGTTCGTTGAACTTTGATGCCATTGAGTAATGTAATTCATCACTCGCCCAAATGGGATATACGAACAAACTGATGAACATACACATAGCAAAACCCATGCCGATAGTCGCAAGGCGGTCACGGGCCAGCTCCACTACCTTCTCCGCCAAGATCCCGGAAACTACCACCAGGTTGAAAGTAAGGATGAAGATCATGGCTCCATAGTCATATCTCCTCTTGATTCTTGGTATTGTTCTACAATATGTTGCAATAGACCCTAGAGATATCACAGATTTAGTATATATATTTTATATGTTAAGGGGAAAAAGCACATTTTTCTCCTTACCAAAGAAAAAAATTGAAAAACCAATAGTGACATGATTGCCAATCCCTCCAATTTTATCAGCCAAGATAGCAGCCAAACACCCCAATCCACCACCTAGTACAGTTCCAATCCCACGATTGATCCCTTTGCCTAACGTAGCACCTGCAGTTCATGTAAACCATATATCAGACACCAATTAATCCCATTCCTACCCAATATTTTTTTCTTCAATATTTCATATCTAATTTTATATTAAATATAATTGCTATGCATTAGCATAAATATAATGTATGAAACATAAAAGGAAAGTTGAAGATAAAAAAATGCACTATAGAAAACTCCATGTCCAGATATTTAATAACATTTAAAAATATATAAGTATATATCTAAAAGCTCATTTTACTAAGTTATCATGCCAAACGCCCCGTTGATGAAAATTATCATGTAGCAGAAATTAAATGAGACACATGATATTTTATGTGGAAACCCCCAAAAGAAGGGGAAAAACTACGAGACATAGTTCAATTATTTCTTCCTAGATCACCATTATTCATTCAGTGCAGTAATTATTTATTATAATACAACAAAGTTGAATAGAAAAATTTAATTAAATTAGTATTTTTTTTTTTTACTTTCCTGTTATTTCAATAATATTTCAGATTTTTAGTTTTATTTACAATTTAAAGGAAGGCAATATATAAGTATTCACTATTTGTTTTGAATTTAAGAATATTTAAAGTTGAACAATTTTTCTATCTTAATTATTTTAAAAAAAAATTAACCTGTTAAATATTTCACTAAAATAAATAAATAAGATAAAAATAAAAAAAAAACCTGTGTAAAATTCGAAGACGACAACAACAGTCATAATAGCCCACATAGCATTCTCTCCGACTTGCTTGAATAGAGGATTAATCAAATACAAAAGGGAAACCAAAACCAATGCCATCCCAACTTTTATGCTATGAATCACTCTTCTTCTGTCCATTTTTAATTTCATTTCCTCAATAAATGAAGAAACAAATAATTTCTTATTTCTTCCATTTAAAGTGCCTATCATTTTTCTTTTGATGCATGAGAACTTGAGTTTGATATTACCATTGTATTTATAGCATGATATATCATTTAGTGGTTAGTAAAGTGGAGAGTAACCTTTTCTCATTCCCATTTGTTTGACAAAATTACATTAAACAAACAATTTTTTTATTGGAAGTTGGATATTCTATAGCGTATTTGGAAATATATAATTTTAACTTAGTTATTTTTTAAATATTGTTATATTTGTTGGTTCATGACTATAGTGGAACAATCTTGTTTATCATATAGTGAGGAAAATGACATTTTCTTATCAGGAATATAAATTATATTGTGATTGATAATAATTTACTGATATAGTGATTGTAGATTATATGATTAATTATTTTTTTGCCTTTAGGTTCTTATTATTAATTTTATGTTATGTTTGGTGTAATAAAATTGTAATTATAAGAAAAGTATGATCCTTTTTCTATTTGTTGCTTTTACTCATTTAAATAATATTTTTTCTTTACTTTTAAAGTTTCATCAAGATTTCACCATTTTCATATTTTTTATTTATTTCACATCTGTTCTGTTTTTTAGCATCAAAATAAATATTACATTATTTTCTTATTTTAGGCATCTATATTTTTCAAAATTATTTTTATATTAATATACTTGATAAATTATAAATTTGCACAACATTTTAATAAATATTATTCATTGGTTTATTTTTTACTATATATATATATATGTGTGTGTTTCCAATTTAATATATATTAATATAAGTTTTAAAATTTTAGTTATTAAGATATTTTAAATTTTTTTATTAAATTTTAAATAATAACATAAATAGAAAGGGAAAAAGGTTCATGGACTAATCATCCCTAGAAAATATAGATATAAACAATCAAGCTTTAATTCTTAAAATGATGGGCCCACGATTGACGGAAATTGGAGTTTTTGTAAGTAAATATGGATTTTTCTATGGCTAAATTAATTTAATATTATAAAAATAAAAAAAATTCACAAAATACTATGAAGTAGAAAAGAATTACAATTGTATTGTAATTTGCAATCTTGGATTGCGATTTTAAAAACACTATTTGATAGTTGCAATCTTGGATTGCAACTTTAAAATAGTGTTTTTTTAAAGTTGCAATCCAAGATTGCAAACTTTTTTTAAAAAAAATTATAATTTTAAATTGCAAATTTAAATAGTGTTTTTTTTTTAAAAATATACGCAAAACAAAACAATGATATTTTGGATTACAAATTTAAAATAGTTTTTTTTTAAAAAAAATATACGAAAAACACAACGATGATATCTTGGTTATAAATTAAAAAAAAATGATTATTATTTTTTACCTAATTGAGGTATTAGTTTTTGTAAAAAAATTTTAAACCATATATAAATAGTTGAAATATGATTAGATGATTTGAAATAGTGCACATACAAATAGATACAATATTTTTTACACGTAGTATGTTTTTATTAAAGTTTATTTGGACTCCATATGACATATAGTCGGAGGATATTAGATCACTGGTTACAGATTCGATCGGTTAGACCGGTTGAACCACTGGTTCAACCGGTGATAGCGTCAGCATTACGTAATATCTATTTTAATATTTGTAAAATATATATACCGTGTATTTGCTATAGTTCAAGTTGTTCACAATAAAAAAAATATCATTACACCAACTTAACATGTCAAACTTCAAAACTCAGATCAAACCAAATGTTCAACATAAAAAATAATAGTAAAACATCTCAAAAACAATAAGCAATACCCAAAAAGAACAATGTCCCAAAATTATAAAAAAATATTTTTAAAAAATTATGAAATGATTGTAATGCCCCAAATTTCTTCGGGTAAAATCCCATGTAAATACCGAGCAAAAAATAGCCCGAACACATAATACCCGAGGAGATCAATACTTGCTCAAACTTCGGTCAAGGCTATAGCGAAAAATCCGGGCATAACCAGATTCAGCACTATAAATACGAGCCTAAGATTTCAGGGGTTGAACCTGATAGGCAAGAAAAAACTCCGAAAATATCATATTATATTTGTCTGTTCGGTCTTTACTCTTATACTTTTTTGAAAGTTCTTATTAAAATATTGTGTCCAAGTGTAAATCCATACAAATTCATAGTGAAAATTTATACTGGACTAGGTCTCGTGGTTTTTCCTTCGATTTAGAGGTTTTCCACGTAAAAATTGTGGTGTCTTTCGTTTATTTTCTACGGCGCACATATTCTACCGAACACGAAAAATAATGGATCATATCACACACACATATATTTATAATATTCACCACTATTATTATTATTATAATATATATATATATATATATATATATATAATATAATATACATATGTTTATATATATAATATAATATTATATATAAAAATGAAAATGTAATCATGAGTCTAACATTTTGTGAGAATTCGTATACTGTGTATGCGATTTTATTTAAAAAGAATTTAAAATTATATTTTAGAATTCGCAGACTTAGTTCGCGAATTTAGAAGTTGTATTTGCAATGCTTTGCGAATTACCACAAAAAAAGTAAAAGATTTTATTTCACACTAGTTTATAAAAAAAAAAATTATTTTTATAATATTTATTTAAATTTGCCTTTTTCTATCCTACCCTATGACATATTAACTCATATAGGGAATGATTGACACAAATTTAATTTGGGAAGTGAGACTCACTCCTCAAATTAAATTTGGGTCAATCAAATATCCAGTGGGTAGCATAGAAAGTCGCAATAAACACATGATTGACCATTGTTAAATTGTCAAATCACTTGCTTATCCAGACAAGTGAATTATTACCGCATACCCGTAAGTAAATATATTTGTTTAAAAAATTAGAGCACAATTCAAATGCAGAAGGTTCATTATGAAGTCATGAACAACTTCAACTTTTTTGAAAAATACACATGATTTTAAATTGAAATCACCTAAATCAAATTACCAACTTAATTATATATAAAATTCAAAGAAATTAAATTAATATGAAAGAGACAAGAATGAGTGGAGGATAACGTTAACTTTATGCCTGCCAATACGAACTACCAACCTACCTATATCTCCTAAGCCACTTAAACACGAATATCAAAATTTAGGTCACACCATATACTTCACTTAAGGTAAAACTCCTAATTTCCCAATATACAATCTAGTGTACTTTGTAAGTGCTTGGATTTGATGAATTGCCAATTTCGTGAAATAAAATAAAATCTTTTATATAAAATAAATATTTTGGTTATGACCATTTTGGCTGACTCAACACTCACTTTTGGTGGTAAATACTTGTATGCATTCGGTTTGAGCTCTATTTATATATCAACTTAATATTAAAACACAATATCTTTTAAATAAAAATATATAAACTAACATACCAACAATTTTAGATGAAACATATTGAGTTGGTCCATAAATATGGGCAAACCGGGTCCATATATATTTCCCCTTTTCGTGAACACTAGTCAACTTATGTTTGATTTGTGATGAGATTATTTGTTACTAATATCTATCACTTCAATTGAAAAGATGAAAAAAATAAGCACATGGATGTAATAACGGCATATTTAGATTGTGATATTTGAAATTATGAATTTTAAATCTATTAAACTTAGTTAATTTGTTTGGATGAACTAAATTTACATGAATTGCAATTTCATTCTTTATTAACTTAGTAATATGTATTAGTTAAATGTGGTGGATTTTTAATGTATACAAAATGGATGTCATTCAAATACAACTCTCAAATCAAAATGAAATCCGTCTTCTATAATTTCGACTCAATATATCGATTTCGGCGATGTTATAAATGTTGATTTTGGAGATTATAGAAAAATTAAAACCAAATTAAGTTCAACTTTTTAAAATTATAATTGCGTAGTTTGGAGCATAAGTTCAACCAGCGGTGTTTTTTTTTAAGGAAGCGAAATTGGATACGTGTATCATAGTTGACAGAATTAAAATTAGACTTTGGAATTGGTTGGTAGCAAAAAAAATTTGCATTGAATCTTATAGTGCTAACGATTGGTTTAGATTTTCATTAATTTGTTTAAGAATTACTAAATGGTAGCCTTGTTCGGCTGATTGTATCAATCTTGTAAATTTGAGCACTTCTAGTGTTCTATCTAATAAATTTAGATGGAACACTAGTAGTGCTCAAAGTACTTTTTAAAAAATTCAACATTAGATTTCCAGAGTTTTTATGTGAGATAATGAACAAATATTGTCACTCATCTTGGGTGTCTCTTTACAGGTTTTTTTGATGCTATCTCTAGAATATTATTCTTAGGGATATGTCAACAATTGATTTAGAATATTTTATCTAATGATTATTAACTCCTACATGGCACTGGCCATGAGGTATTAATAACAACTGCTCGACCCTCCTTAAACGTTCATGCACTAATATTTTTCAAGGTATGGTACAAATATTGTACTGAAATGTGAGAAAAATGGGAAATTTATCAACGATGCTTTAAATAAAAGAAAGTTTTTGTCAGTTTGTAATCAAACGCATGAGACAAATGGTCTATTTTGGTGGCAACTCATTGGGTGCTTTTGCCTGAAATATAAATTAATTAAAGTATATATATATATATATAATCATATTATAATAATTTTTTTCTAGGAAGAATATTATGTAAGGTGCTAATTCAATGATGTTGATTGAAACCAGAATTATAAGCTTTGAATAAAAAAAACTATTTTTTCCCCAAAAAGATTGACATAAGACTTGAAACGTATCATTTAAAGCTTTGCTATTAAATGTAATAAAAGTATTATTAAGCCGGTCCCACCTCCATACACCCAATCTTACAAATACTAATACACATACAAACATATACATACATATATATACATATTTATATATATTGATCTTTACAAACACCCAGTTTATATAAGTATTTTATTTATTAAGCTTGGCTAAATTTCAAGAATAATATATACATGCACCATTGAAGTGAATGATGTGATAAATAATGTAAAAATAAAAAAGATGAAATGATTGTAAAAATAAAGTGAGATAAGTTATATGTTGTTTGAGTTGAGAATAAAATGGTTGATAATATTATATTTTGATAAATGACTAAAATACCTTCAACATTATAATAATATATAGAATATTATGATTATTATATAATATATATAATAATAATATATATTAATAATAATATATATAATAAATCATAATATATATATGAATATATATAATATTAATAATATTAATAATAATCATAAACGTATATATAGTATATATGTAGAATATTATATTAATCATATATTTAATATATAAAAATTATTATATTAATAATATATAATAATAACAAATAATATATATAAAAGTGTATATATATAAATAACAATAATAGTAATAATAATCATAAAAGTATATATATAGTATATATGTATAATATTATATTAATAATATATAATAAATATAAATTATTATATTTTATTAATAATAATAATAATCATAAAAGTATATATATGGTATATATGTATAATATTATATTAATAATAAATATAATATTATAAATTATTTTATTAATAATATAATAATAACAATAATATATATATATATATTATTAATACTAATAATAAGTTATTAATAATAAAATAATATATGTATATAGATAATAATAATAATAATAAAATAAAACAATATTAATATAATAATAAAATTGTAGGAAATAAGTTGTAATTTTTGACTGAAATTTCAAATTTTGAGATAGTGAAATAAGTAGGAATGAGTATTTATGTCATTTTGTTGCAAATAGGATTAAAATATGATAAATATGATAGGATAACTTTTTTTAGAAAATAAAACATACATAGGATGTGATAATTAAACCTTAGATGACTAATCTTTATCATTAATTTCAAACACTACCTATAGTGTTTACATGTCATCATGATTGTCATTTAATGAAGCAACTTTTGAGACAGATTATTAAGAAGAAGTAGGCAAAGCGTTGAGAGTATTTGCTTTCAACAAAATCATTATTAAAAATGGAATATGCGATGGTGTGTCAGTCTCCAATTCCGTACGCAAACGGGACCCTCCAAAGGAAGCGGGATAGGAAGCTTTTCCGTAGCACGGATTATTATTATTATTATTGAATTTTTAAATATTATATAAAACTGCTTAAATTAACAAATTTTAAATTGACAAAATATAATTAATTTAGCGAATATTAAATAAAAAATTTAATTTAATAGATTAATTAATAGATAACTCATTAGTTTATCAGAATATATTACAGCCTCTGAACTATCGTGAAGAGAGTTTGGAAGAAAAATTATTTCATTGATGTTCTTAAGTTACAGACTCATCTTTTTAAATTACAATTACTTGAGTGCTTTTGGATAACTGAACCAAGCAATGAAGCTAACTATCTAACTTGGCAATGCATACAACTCATCATAATTATGCTAACTGAACTTTGATATACATATTTACATCTAATAAATAACATCTAATAATCCCCCTCTAGGCGGGCTAAAGATATCTTGGACGGCCAACTTGGATAAAAGAGGAAGCAAAGTAGTTGAAGGTAGATCTTTGGTAAACATATCAGCCAACTGATATTGGGAATGAATTGGTAGAAGTTTGAGGACTCCATCATTGATTTTATCACGAACTAAATGGCAATTGATCGGTATGATTCATATGTTCATGGAAAATGGGAGTCGAGGCAATATGCAATGTAGCATTATTATCACAGCACATAAGAGATGGACGAAAAAACATCAACATGAATTTCCAATAATAGTTGCTGGATCCAAACAAGTTCACAAGCCGTGGTCGCTAAGGCCCTATACTTAGCCTCAGCAGAAGAACGAGACGTCGTGGATTGTTTCTGTTAGCATAAATGCCCAGCAAGTCAAATGTTGGCCCGATGGGCTTTATGAGCCCTAGTCCAATTAGATGTCTCATTTCAATTATAATTATATGTTCATTCTCGAGGGTTAAGAATTTTTTTCCACACAACACCATTCAATACACTCTCATAAGCCGTCATCACACTAGCACTGCCGGGCTTGTAGATTTGGTCAGGTTGATTGGACTCGAGGATCACAGCATACAGATTGATTTCGCTGTTATCGGTAATTCATTTCGTGCATTAATATTTATGATATTTGCATGTTTAATATATGAATCATGTGCAATCGATCCGTCCCTGGGTCAGATTTGTCGGGTTATTAAACGCTGTGTTTGGATCTGATGCCGAGGTATGAAAACCCAATAGTGGTATCAGAGCCAGGTTGCGCTTTGATTTATATATTGTGATAATTAATTTTATTAGATCATTTCCAATCGTTGATCATGTTTGAGATTTCACAAATTTTGGAATCCGGAAAAACATAGAAATTGAATAAAAAGAAGTTTTAATTCTGACCCAAAAATTGACCCTGCCGAAAATCGTTTCCGGTGGTCACCTCCATGGAGGGCCGGCTGTGAGCGGCTGCATAATTGGCGGAGAAGCGTTCTCCACCGTGGTACGCAGGCTGCGTGACCAGATGCTCCCGAATATCCAGTGCAATTGTTGCAATCGAAAAAAACTCTCTCGAATCCATGGCCGAGCGCGCGCAGGAAAATCACGACCAAGTTTCTGGTTATGCGCGATGATTTGTGACGAGTTTCTCTGTACGCGGTGGCCAAGGTTCGGGGAAAGGAAGGCCAGATCCACCGGCGGCGTGCGGAACAATGGCGGCGGCTGGCTAGGGTTTCGAACCCTAGTGATTTGGGGAGGATGATGATGAATAGTACTAGGGTTTTTTGGGTAGGGGCCAAATTCGAATTTTAAGAATTTGGGGCAAATTTTTGAATTTTGAAGGGTGTGAAAAATTGTTTGAAATTTTTTAAGTCCATAAATTATTTTTTGGGTCATTTTAGATGTTTTATCCGGATATTAATTTTTGAAATAATAAATCATAAACTTAATTAATTAAAAATATGATTTTTTAATTTATTAAGTGTGAAATGAAGATTTTACAATTAGTTGAAAATTTAATTAATTGGAAATTGAATGAAAATGTTTCATTTAATTTGTTAATTTTATTTTTGGCTAATATTATGATTTATAGGTAAAATAATGATTTTACCAAGTATTTAAAAATTTAAATAATTGAAAATTGAAAGAACGTGTTTCATTCAATTTGTTATTTTTATTTTTGATTAGTATTATTATTAAAAGGTAAAATAGGGATTTTATCAATTAATTGAAAATTTAATTAATTAAAAATTAAGTGAAAATGTTTCTTTTAATTTATTAATTTTATTTTCAATTAATATGATGATTAAAAGGTAAGAGATTTTGTCAATTTATTGAAATTTAATTAATTAGAAATTAAATAAAATGGTTTTATTTCATTTGTTAATTTTATGTTCAATTAATGATGTGATTAGTGGAAAATGATAGAATAAATTAATTATCGTGATCTAATTACATGTGATGTAATTAGTACAATTACATATGATGTAATTGTTTAATTTAATGTTTAATTACATATGATGTGATTGCATGATGGATGATTACGAGCCTTGACCAATGTGTGTAGGTGAATGCTTAGGTTTTTATTATTTCATTATAATTGTGTTTTTGGTTATCGGGCCTGCGAGCCTGCTCTCTCTATTTTCTGATGTATCCCACCCCAGAATATATCCATTTTCTCTTGTTTGCATAATTAAATGTAAAATCTTTAGAAGTAGTGGGATCGAGATTGAAGATGGAGCACCAAGAATCAAGACATGTATAATGGAAGCAAAAATGTAATACCCGCATCACCTTAGACAGACTTGTAATCCACGTATGGCTCAAGTGGATCTATTAGGAAAATGCCGTAATCTTTCATATTTATTTTTTATTATGTATGTGATGTATGATAAATGTTTGCTTGTATGTTTTATTAGTACATATGATTGCATGAATAAAACATAGTTGCATGAATCCGGCAAACAAACAAACAAGCACATGATGAAATTTAAAATTATTAAATCCTTTTTTTGAATATGATTCAAAAAAATTTAATATCAAACTGTGAAGGGGAGCTCAAAGGAGTTTGTTGCTTCCTGGCTTCCATCAACAGTTAAGCCATGAGACGCTACTCGTGTCAGGTGTCTTGTTTCACCCTCGTGGGGGGGGGCATCTAGCATGAGAAGCTGTGTGTTTAACTGCCACTTAATTATGGGTAGGGTTTTGTTAACCTTTAAAGATTGCTCACCCTCGTGGGGTCTTATTGGCGAACATTACCATCCGTGGGATGTGTTAGTTTGACGTGAGAAAACATAATTGGCCTCAAAACGATGAAATTAATTGAGTCAATCATAACCTTTGATTTACACATACCAAGGAGAGCTGAAAGTGTTTCAAGAACTCCTGATAAATTGAATTTACTCCTAGAAAGTAGTCAAAATGATTTTGACCATGGATGTGATCCTAGGGCTTTCAAGGAGACGACATTGAACATTGATTCGGGACATTGGCATGATGATATAAAATCTAAAATAGACTCCATATACTCCAATCAGGTATGGACCTTAGTAGATCATCTTAAGGGATATGTTCCCATTGGCTGAATGGATCTACATGCGAAAGCTTGGAGTATAAGGGAAGGTAGCGACGTTTTAAGCTTAACTGATGAGAAGATGTTATTCTCATAGGCAAAGAGTTGTCTGTGAGGAACTTTTCATCAGTTGTGATGCTATGGTCTATTTGGATTTTATTAGTTATATCTTTATATTATGAATATGAGATATGACAGATGGGTGTGAACACAACATTTCTCAATGATGACATTGAGGTAGAAATGAAGCAGCCAAAGGTGTTCACAACTTCTGGGAGTGAGAAAAATGTTTGCAAACTCCAGAAGTCCATTTATAGTCCTAAGAAGGCGTCCCGAAGCAAGAATATCCGGTTGTTAACGTTATCAAAATGTTTGGTTTTGTTAAAAATCTGGAAGTAATATGTGTGTACAAAAGGTTAGTGGGAGCGCGTTTAGATTTGTGCTGCTTTAAGTAGATGATATCCTACTCATTATGAATGGTATTGGAGTAATCAATTAAAGCATGATTATCTACTAATTTCTGCATGAAAGATTTGAGAGAAGATCTATAGGGATAGATCTATGAGGATGCTTGAGCTCTCTCAATCGACGTACATAAACACTGTGCTAAAAGGGTTTAGCATGGAATAGTCGAAAAAGTAGTTACTTCCCAATATGTCATAGTATTTTATCTCGAGTCAATGGGTCTTAAGATTGATGAGGAGAGAGAAAACATCTAACCTCTCAATTTGTCATAGGGTTCATCTCTCGAGGTCAATGTACATTAGATTGATGAGCAGCGATAAAAGATGACATTGGCACCTTACGTTTCGATTTTTAGTAGCATAATGTACGCTATGCTATGCACTTGTCCTGATGTATGTTCTTAGAGTAATCAGCAGACATCAGACAGATCCCGGTGAAGTCACTGGAAAACTGTGAAAATAATCCTCAAGTACTTATGAAGAACTTATGATATGTTCATAGTTTTTGGATCTATATGTGGAGAAATAAAAGTTGAAGGCTATGCCGATGCTGGTTTTTTAGGCGGATGTAGATGATACCAAATCGATGTTCGGATTTGTATTTAAGCTTAATGATGATGTTGTATCTTGGAAACGTTCCAAGCAAGACACCACATCGGATTCCACCACTGAAGCTGAATACATTGCAGCATAGGATGCAACAAAGAGGCAGTTTGGATATGAAATTTCATCCAAGAGTGGTGTAATTTCTAGCGCGGTTGACACGGTTCCTCTGTATTGTGACAACAATTGGGCTATTATGAATAGCCAAGATCTCATTAGTATCCAAACATATATTGAGAAAATACCATCTAATGAGAGAGATGGTAGACGCGACATTATTATCGAGAGAATCGCTTCAGCGGAAAAATATAGTGAATCCGCTGACAAAGCATTTACAACGATTGGTGTCTATCAGACATCTTGAGAAGATGGTCATGAGACACATGAGTAGTTGGCTTTGGGAAAGTGAAAGATATTGTTGTCATACATGATTAAGTAAATCAATATTTGATTGATTGTACTTGTAATCTTATTATGACAAATCTTTGTTTGAATATTAATATATATGGCACTTCTTCATTTGTTTACCCATGCATCTTGAATCTTGATGCATTGATGAAGTCCTTGAGATTGCTATAGTCCATAGAATGTGGTTAAACATATGATGGTGACCATGAAATACATTCTCGACTGCGATTTCTAAATGTTCCTCGTCGATGAGCCTTCGAGAATTGGATATCGATATATGCTCGTTAGAGATTGGTATTCATGATGTGTCTAGTGTAGTGCGCCGCGTTTCTTCGGCGTTGTCTTGGAGAAGTCAGCACACATAAATAGGTGCTCATTAGGAATGAGTTCACTGAACGACCCTACTCGGAATTCTATAAGTGGTTACCATTTGTCGAGTATAGAATTCCTAGTCATAGTTGTGAACCATTACTCGTAATGACCCGAGACATCGTTGAGGTCTTGACATATAGCTGTTTACTTTGATTTAATGACTGGTCACATGCGGGTCATAAAGTTGTTATTTTGGGTATTCAATGATGCTGTCAGAGGCCTATGATTGTCGTTGGGGGTTCACCACTGGTCTTGATGTACCAGGATGTCCTATGTGTTTTTCTCTATATGATTCAAGGAATCTCTGGCCAGAGTGGGTAGTGCTTGTGAAAAATGAGTTTTTCATATACGCACACAATGAATCATATAACGTGAAACAAATACATAGTTATTGGTAATGGAAATTGAGATTGAGAGGTAATTATTGAACACATATGATTTTTAATGAGTCATGATGTATTTGTGGAGGACTCAGGATTTTGGAGCCTTGGTACTATATATACCAAGTGGACTCGATATTCAGTCATTATTTCCTCTCCTCTCTCTCCCCTCTTTCACGCCCTTCTCTTTTCTCCCTTGGAGGAAAATCGTTGGAGGATCGATTTGGGAGCCGGATTTCTTGAAGATAGCTTGGTAATCTTCTTCCCCTCGATTTTATCTTCGTTTTGATTATAGTATTGCTAAGTTTGAGCATGTTTTAAGTTGGGTTTGGATTTTGGGAGATTTTGAAGAATCTTGGATTCTTGTTATTCTTGATTTAAAATGTGTTTTAACCCTTATTGGATGTCCAAGGGTGTTTTAATTGTTGTTGCTTTGAGTTGGAAGGAGTTGGGTGTGGTTTGTGGAGGTTTTTAAGCTTTTAAAAATGGGGCTTTTCTGGTTTGTGCAGCGACCGATCGATCGGTAGCATCTTATCGATCGATCGGTGCAAGTGCGTAGCGATGGTTTAATTCCGACGTTTTACCGATCAATCGGTGGCCCTTAGTGGTCGATCGGTAGAGGCTACCGATCGATCAGTGCAATGCCGTAGCCAAAATGTAATTTTTGGTTTTTTCCGATCGATCGATAGGTTGAGCAATCGTTCGGTAGGTCGGAGATTTTGAAAATTATTTTGTGTTGTGGTGTCGGTGCATGCTTCGCCCGGGGTCTTTTAAAATGGTTAATCGTCATTGATTGATGATATAATTGGGATTGTGAACGTGCTTGGGCACGTGGTTGCATGCTCATTAATAATTGTGAGTTATTTTATGTGTTAGCACATGATTCATCGGGTCACGGGACTAAGGCATGTTTGATTTGGACTACGGAATTCTAAGGTACGTATCACGTACGAGCATAACCTTATATCTTATCGCAATTGTTGACTGCATGGTATATTGTAATCGCAATAAATGGATTTGTATTGTGAACTATATGGTGCCGCTATGAAGCGAGCAACGGTTTAGATGTTGTCTCTTTGGAACGAACATCGGTTATGAATACCGCTGCTATTGAGCAAGCTATGAAATGAGATTGTGGAACTATGATCGCTTTTATTTTAAGCAGTTATTTCTCAGTGTAGTGATTCTCTACCGCAAGTGCACGGTGTTAAGTTTTAGTATAATGGTCTAAAAGTAAGGATTGTCATACCCACATGGACTCGTAGTAATTACCAAATTTAACTAGCGTTCTATATTTAACCTACGAAATTATTTGAAAGATTAACTAATTTACTCGACTCCAAGATTCAATCACACCAAAGAGAATTAAGATATTAAACAGTAGAGATAAATATCAAGACGTCGGTTCACCCATGTAATCCCCCAAAAGTTGTCTATTAATTAAGATTCAAAATTCTATGTTCTAAGGTGACGAGTTTTCCTATTTCATTGGTTATACATTGGTCCGGTTATAACAAGTCTAGCATTAATCAACCATAAACCACTCCCGTGTCTTTATTGAATGATTAATACCGAAAAACGCTTCGTGAAACTACTAGCCTTCGATTTTTGTAAATCTATTGCTATCACACGTGTGCTAGATTTTACTTGGTCCGTCTCAACCTAAAACCCACGGCCTAATTTACTACGTCGTATCGTAATCTCCTATGGTCAATTCAATTACGATTACCAATATCATGCAAAAGGTAGCTAATCTTTTACAAGCATTAAAAACATAAATTATGCGCAAAGATCATAGAAATCAAATTTAAAACCGTTAATTAACTCAAGGGTTCAAACATGGGATACCCTATGTCTTGATAAACAAACTTATCCTAGCATATTAACGGAAAAACAACGTTTTATAACATCTAACAACATTATAAACATTGAAATTCGAAAATAAAACTAAAGTAAGGTTCAGAAATACTAATAAACACTCGATGTGAAATCATGCGTCGATCCGATGTTTCCGTCTCTAGCTGTGTTGCTTTGAATCGTCTTGAAGGTCCTTTCTCTTCCAATGGTAGGCTGCTTCTTTAGAGCTGAAAAGAACCCTCTAATTGACCTAAAAACTCTAATTTATATGCTCCTTCACGAGCCCAAGAAGTCTGGTACCAAAAATAGCCCAAAACTTAATTAAGGAATTTTTTTAGTTTGGGACTCTGCTTGCGAGCGATCTCTTCGTTTGTGGCGATCGATCGCCTTCTCCTCGGCGATCGGTCTCTTGTGATAGGCGATCGATTGCCTATGTGTTCTGCCCCGAGGCGATCGATCGCTTGGTTTGCTGCGATCGATCGCCTATCGCTTCAAATTTCCTTCATCATTCTGGCTTCAGGCGATCGATCTCTTGTGATAGGCGATCGATCGCCTGTTGCTTTTATCATCTTTTTAGTCTTTTTCACTCACAAGAGATCGATCGCCTGTTGCTTTTATCATCTTTTTAGTCTTTTTCACTTCTTTTCCCATGGCTTGCCTCGTCTTGTTACAGTTCCACCTTATAGTCCATAAAACAGGGTTTTTCCAGTATTTCTTGCACTTCTACTGGATTCCTGGAAATATAACAAAACACAACCAAAAGTATAAAAATCTTCCAAGAATCACTATAAAAATCGCAAGAAATATATGCAAATATAAGTGTAAAAATGACACTTATCAACTCCCCCAAACTTAACTCTTGATCATCCTCGAGCAAGAATAGAATTAAAAAACAGTGAATTCACAACAGATAAGTGACATGGATCATTTCGTGCTCAAATGTTTATCTCAGAACTTTTACTCATACCACAACAAAGAATCCTTCAAATTGTTAGACACGAAGTGTTTTCTCTTTAAGTCAAATAACAGTTTCAAATTCGGAACGTGTGTGTGTGCTGTTGTCAATCCCAAGTATCATACAATCATCATAGATCAAAACAGTGTTAATCAATAACAATCAAGATTTTCATCGAGTATCTCCTATACCTAGTTTTCAAGCACTTCTCCACTAATGTAATCAATTCCTAGACTTGGATCAAAAGGACTTTTAAAGCTTATAATGTTAGGCCTTTTGGTGTCGGTTACAAAGAAAAGATAGGATAAGCACAAAGAAGGGAGTATATCATGTGAAGTTCATTTTTATGCAGCACATATCGGATTTCTCTTACTTTTCTTTTAGCCTTGCCCGCTTTGGGTCTTCTTTAATCATTTTTTAAGGCTTTCTCTATCCTTTCCTTTTTCTCATTCACAAATTCTTTTCACAATAAGCTCATAAAAAATAGCCATTTATGTGCATCTAATGAGATTCATTATACTCCCTCGGGTGAAGATAAATTGTTTTTTCATTTTTTTGGCTAAACAAGGTAGGTATAATGATTTTATCAACAAAAGTCGAATGGTGGCTAATTTCCATTCTTATTCAATCATGCCCAAAGTTGGACACTAGGGATAAATGCAGACAAGGTAAGCTTGAAAGGCTCAAACGTTCCAAAAATCGCCTAAATCATATCCAAGTCTAGTTCATAATTATAAAAATTTCGCCTCAAAGTGCCATCATCAAATAGGTTCTATGATTACTCTAATATGCTCAAGACATGTAATCAAATTCACACATATCGTCACTACTTTAAAAGCAATCAACAAGTTCATGACTCAATGTGCTCAAATTATTCCTCATTTTCAACATGTCAACTCAACTCAAAATATTCACAACATGTTTACAATCATCAAGATTCAAGTCATAAGTAGAGTAAAACTAATATCATCATAGCATGAGTCACTACTTTAATCCAATTACACCAGTGTAAAATTTCCATGCTCTTCATCGGACAATAACAAGCTAATCATAACTTCCACAGCAGTAGACATGTTCAGACGCACAATTAAACATATTACGACTCAGTATCAACACCATTCACACCTCAAACATAAGCAAAAACACAATCCCCATCTCCACAATAAAAAAAGACAGTTCAACAATTACTCCCCCAAACTTAAGTAATACATTGTCCTCAATGTAGTGAACAATAATAAATAATAGGACAACGTAATACCTGTGGTGACAACCGTCAGTGGTTGTCACCCTCGTCCACATCGGCATCGGTATCATCATCATCATCGTCATCAGTGGGTGGTGGGTATGGCTGGAGAGTGGGTGGCGTGGGGAAGACCAAGTGGGGGTGTGCTTGAGCCGTGACTGTATGCCAATCGTAGGAGAACCACATGAACTCTCACATTTCTGTGCGTAAGTCCTCCTGATTCTGTAAAATCTCCTCTTGGTTGCGCCGAAGTCGTCTATTCTTGCCCTGCATCAATCTCTGTCAAAAAGTCATAGCCATCAAATCCTCCTCAAGAGATTGGAACCGTTGAGCATTGGTGGTTGGGTTGGCTATTGTAGAATAGCGACGTGGACCAGGACGACTCGATGACTCAGGCTGCTCGGCCGCTTGTGATGGCCCTTGTTCTGGCTCGAGCTCCGGCGGCGGTCGAGGAAGGCGAAGAGGGATGAATGGCACACTTGTCTCCTCATGAGACTCCCAAGGTACTTGTTCCTGGCGGCAGAACTCAGTGACTAAAGATGAAAAGGGTAGACCAATCGTGGTAGAGCCTTCCACCGCTAATTTCATCGAGGAGTATGTGATGCTCCCAATATCCACCAAGCGGCGCGTCATGATCGCAAAAACCAACACCGCTCTCTCCTTGGTAACCACGGCAGTGTGAGTAGATGGAAGGACTCGATGAGAAATAAATGTAAACCAGATGTCTGCATCTGGTGTCAACTGAGTCTTCTTGCAATGCTTGATCTGCCCCTCCGAATTCAGAATCCATTCCGCACCTTCCCCACATATGGTCTCAATGACTTCATTGTAGTCAAGGTGGTGATGCACATAAGCAGAGTATTCATCGTCTCCTATATTCGGCCTCTCATATATGCGATTGATTCGTTCGCTATCAAAAAGAAACTTCTTCCGCCGAATAGTTAGATACAGTCCATTCACTGCGACCTTAAAGTTTGCATAGAATTCCTTGACTACGAGGATGACTGCATGGCAAGGGGGTGTCACAAAGCGCAACCAACCACGGTGTTCCGCCTCTCGGAGGATGGCTGAATATGGTGTGTCCATGTCCATTACCCTCTCTCTTACCAATGGCCTAGCATGCCATTTTTCATAGAATTCAGATGCGGCATGGTTAGCAAAACGGGTCGTGTCATATGTCGGGGTGGAGGATGAAGAGGAAGCCCCTCCCCTTGGCTTCTTTCTTGGTGCCATGATATGATATGTATGGAAACGACAATCAACTCCTCAATAATTTCCAACGTCCAACTTGTCTCACACCACTTTCAAGAATTCACTTAGCACCACCAAGCCTCAACAACATCAATAATAGCAAGCTTCTTACACCAATATCAAAAATTAACTTTCCTACCAACAAAGAATTCAAATCCTTTCCAACATTCCCCAAATATCTAGCAATTAAGCATGACCCTGAAATCTCAAGCCAATTTACCTCTAAATTTCAAAACTTTGATGGTGTGTGGTCCTTGGCTTGGAGTAATCTTCACTTTGTGCTTGAATGTCCACCCTAGCTTGTAATCTGTAGAATTGTTTTGCAAAACTTAGCTAATTGTAGTAGAGAGTAGAAGAATGTACTCTTGTATGAAGATTTGAGGAGAGATTTGGAAGGAAATTGGGATTTGGGGGTTTAGGGATGGGAGAATTAGGGATTTGAGAAGAGGAGGTGTGGTGAATTTGTGCTAAGTGAGTGAATCGAGGCCTTTTAAAAATAAAAAATCACGACAGGCGATCGATCGCCTCATACGATGCGATCGATCGCCTTCGCCCAGTAGTTTTGTTTTTAAAATTTCTGTTTGAGGTGATCGATCGCCTCATATTAAGCGATCGATCGCCTGCCTCCAGTAGGCTTTTTTAAAAAATTTGATGTGCAAGGCGATCAATTTCCTCATATTAAGAGATCGCCTGCCTCCAGTAGGCTTTTTGAAAATTTCTGTTGAGGCGATCAATCGCCTCATATTAAGCGATCGATCGCCTATACCCAGTAGGTTTTTTTTTTTTTTTGAAATCTTCTTTTGGCAAGCCATTTCCTACAAAGAAGAAAATTTAAAGAGTTAAAAACCAAAACAAAATCATGAAACTATTTACTAAATTCAAAAACGAAGGAGAAAGAAGAAAAATTAGTTCTTGATTTATAGTCTCAAGCTGGACTTATTACCAACATCGCTTTAACAGTTCGGAGAATGTGGATTAGTGTCATCCACGTTGTAGTGCCTTAACCATTGATCATTTACCACGTAAGTGCCTAGAATAAGATCACTTACCTTAATCGCTCCATGAGCATAGACGGTAGTTACCATGAATGGTCCAACCCATGACGCCTTTCGCTTGCTTTGGAAAATGCGAGGTGGTGGTGCTTGATGCAATTGCCTGTCTCTCCCTTCATGAATGTCCTTTTCTCCTTGAGCTTCGTAGCCTTTTTTGACTTTACCATGTCATGGCTCTTGCCTTCTTTAGGCTCTAGCTCGGACTCCACCTCCACGTCAGTAGTACCTTGCACCACATCTACAAGCAACGTGTCAATCATGTTAACTTTTAGATAATCATGCTCGTTGTGTGCGTGTGTTGAAGATTTGAACATATTGAATGTAACCCGATCCTCTCCTACACGGAGGATCAACTTCCCTTCTGCAACATCAATGATGGCTCTTCCAGTAGCCAAGAATGGGCGTCCCAGGGTCAATGGCATTCTCACATCCTCCTCCATATCCAACACTAGGAAATTCACTGGGAAGGTGAATTGATCTATCTTTACTGGCACATCTTCAATGGTTCCTAGTGGGTAGTGTTGGGATATGCCCTAAGACAAGTCATTAGATGATTGTTTATGACATACAATGTATTATGATTTTATTAATGGCAAATCATTATTATATCTTATTCGAATATCTGTGCAATATGAATTGATATATAAGTTAATGTCCTTAGGATAATAATGTATTGTTCTTAAAGATTGTCCCTAGTCAAGTATTATCATGAATCGGGATAATGATAATGCCTTGAGACTAGTATGTTTTGATTGATGAATTGTTCATAGATATGAGATATCAAATCAACACATGGGTACATGTTAGAGAACGATGTACTGGAAAGACCCACCATGAGAATGCTACATGGATAGTTATATGAGTGTCATACGCAATTCTCATAGTGATAATAATGTATGTAATCCTTACGACTTGAGATCATCAGAGATCCCAACACAAGGAGTTATGTATCTTGATATTGTCAAACGTTACCTGTAACAGGGTAAACTATAAAGGCAAATATTGGGTACACTACGAATTATGTAGAGGGATGTTGATTGATCAAGAAAGGATTTGTCCCTCCCATATAACAGGAGAAGTGTTTGGGCCCTTGATCAAGTAAGACTAAAATGCATGGCCATGCTCGAATGAGTCGATATGTGATATCGAGCTTATTCGTTTATTCTAGTTCTACTTGGGGATCAAGAAATAAAGATTGAATATACGAGTATGACTATTCCATGACTCGTGTTCAATCTAAACGCATTGGACAAAGGGATTAAGTTACATGGTTAATATTATCACAAGTTCTTAGGTTATGTCGAGTCAATGACATTCTTGTAATTTGGGTAGCCTTGATGTGTTGCTAGATACCGTCATTGCTTGTGACATAAAATGAGATTTTATGTCACTGCCAACATTGCAAGATCCTATCGGGTCGCACAAAAGATTAAATCGATAAGGGGAATCAAATTCATTGGATGAATTAATTAATTAAGAAGAGTCTTAATTACATGATTATAAGGATTTAATTAAATAATGGGTTTGGGCCCATGAAGCTTTAAGAAAGTCTCGAACCTTTAATTAAATCCAATATATATGATAACAAGGTTAATGAGGATTAATCATACAATTCATAAAACCTAAAACCCAAGGAGCCACAGCCGCCGCTTGTTCGAAGCTCTCGGCCACCACCGCATTGATCTTCACGGCCGTCCTTGTTCGGTTATAGTAACCGTGAGGTTTTGGTTCGTTTAAGAACGAGTCTAGCAACTTGTTCTTGAACACCCTTTTGATTTGATCGTGTGGATACCGTAGAGACAAAGGTGCAAACTTTTGTTTGTGACTCGAGGTGCTACAACGTGGAATCTGCTTCAAACACGCTACAAGGGTGAGACTCTTTTAATCATTCCGATATGAATACTCTGTATAGGTCCTCGGTTAGGAATCCATAGTTTTATTTCCGCTGCGCACTTGTGTGTTGGATTCCTTACAGTGGTATCAGAGCCGTGTACAAAGCTCATATCGGAATTATGTGGTTAATGGTTTAATCATATTTAGAATTATATTGCATGCTTTAAAACTGTATAATCATATATGATATGAGTAAACCGAGTTTGTGAAAATCATCATAAAATTATATATGATATAATTGAAAATTTATGTATACGATACACGAATGCGAAAAGCCGAGCCCATGGCTCTTGATGGTTCGAACCATGGTTCACGAAAATTGCGGGTTGGCGGCTACCTCCACGTGAGAGCTAGGATTTTTCGAACCCCATGGCTCGAGATGGTCGAGCCGCCACCGTAATGAATCGTGCATGGAAAGGACCACACGGCCGCCGCATGAAGCTAGGTCTCGGACCATTGGCTCGTGCATGGGCCGAGCAAGCCGCCGGTGGGCTAGGGTTTCGAACCCTAGGCTGCATGGCTCTCGGCCGCCGCCGTCTTGTGGCTAGGGTTTCAAACCCTTTTGGCTCGATGAACTTCAAGCCACCGCCGCGTGAATGGGCTAGGGTTTCGAACCCTTAGCCACATTCGGTCCAACAGGCACCGAGATGGCTAGGGTTTTCGAACCCTAGTCACATGCGTGGTTGGTTGGCCGTGGGTTTTGGGCTAAGGATCCGTGACATGTGATGTCCCGAGCGTACGATAATTTCATAAAATTTATTTTACAGTTTTATTGGAATTAAATTTTAAAATGTTTAGAATTTAATTCATTAATTGATATAGCATGTTTTATGTGTTGTTTGAGCATGGTGCATGGTTATAGCCCTATGACCTATTATATAGGATTTTGTGAATGTTTGTAATTTAATACGGCCTGCGAGTCGTGCCTTCTCTAATTTTTCTATATGTTATCCCTCCCCTATGTTCCCCTCGAATGTGACTCGAGGAATTCTTTGTATCTTGTAAATGTTATATAGTATAGTTTATTTCATTGATGGAGATCAACGAAGACGGACCATGGTGCCGGGGTGAGAAGGCCATTCACAAAAGGGAGCCAAAGAGGTGCTTGGAGAAGTAACCTTAGGTGGACTTTTAGGATTTTCTCATTGGCTTGAGAAAATCGCTAGTATGGGCTATAACCATGTCACGTTTACTTTATGTTGATGTATGAGATGCATGTTTACTGTTTTATTTAATATTGATGCTTGATATATATATATATATATATATATGTAGATATGTATATATTCATATATGTACCAGACATATTTTCAATATTAATAAAATCATGAGATCAATAAAGCCCTCTTATAATATTAAGTTTTAAGATGCCTTCCAATTAAAAATACTCGTCAAGACTTCGATTGAACATGTGTGGGTTTGCCAAAGCAAAGCACCGTGACAATCTTAGTAAGGCGCGAAAGGATAAAAGTGATATCCGTGTTATTTTAAAATTGGATTCGACTTAACTAGAGTTATCTCAATAGGATTGGGAACCTAGAGGCATGGGGTTGGAAAATAATTCATTAGATGAATTTGAACAAAGTGTTGTTCGTCCAACCATCCAAGAATTGCGTGTGATTGTAATTGACAAAGAGTTGTCTACCTAAATAACCGAGTCTTGGGCGATTAGCCAAAGCTAACTCAAGATTAAGTGAAATATGGATCTTGGCCCACTAAAGTTTTCGAGGGTTGATAATTTTAAACAAAATAGTGGGAGTGTCATTTAATATAAGACCATATTAAATGATTAATATCATAAACTTATTTTGCATATTTATATTGTATGTAGATATCCATGGCAACCAACAACGTTACAAGAACACTATCATTGCGATCGGTCCTTGGGAAGGACAAACTTAATGGGACTAATTTCCTAGACTGGTATAGGAATTTGAGGATTGTCCTCAAACAAGAGAAAAAAGCAATATGTCCTAGAGGACCCTTACCTGCTGAGGAACCTCCCTTGACGGCTGCTAAAGCCGATAGAGATGCTTACAAGAAGCATCAAAATGACGCACTTGATGTTGGATGCCTTATGCTTGCCACCATGAACTCTGAGCTTCAGAAGCAACATGAGGAAATGGAGGCGTTCGATATGATCGAGCACCTAAAGCAACTATACCAACAACAAGCAAGACAAGAGAGGTATGACGTCTCTAAAGCGTTATTCCAGTGTAGAATGGTAGAAGGAAGTCTAGTTGGAACTCATGTACTCAAGATGATTGGGTACATTGAGAATCTGGAGAAGCTGGGTTTTCCATTGGACCAAGAGTTGGCCACTGACGTGATCTTGCAATCGTTGCCTGAAAGCTTCAGTCAATTTGTCTTGAATTACAATATGATTGAAATTGAAAAGACTCTACCACAGTTGCTTGGCATGCTGAGAACTTTTGAAGCTAACAGCAAGAAATCTAAGCCTACAAATGTTCTTATTGTGAATAAGAGCAAAGGAAAGACTAAAGCTAAAGGCTACAAGAAGAACAAGAAAGTCCTTGTTAAGTCTAAGCCACATGCTTCTGCACTAAAGCCAAAGGGAGGAGTGGCAAAAGAGGGGAACTGTTTCCATTGTGGTGAGACCGGACATTTGCAAAGTTTATCTGGAGGATTTTAAGAAGACGAAGGGAAGTGTGACTTCCACTTCAGGTATTTTTGTTATAGAAGTCAATTTATCTACTTCTTCATCATAGGTATTAGATACTGGATGTGGTTCTCACATTTGTGTTAATGTGCAGGATCTCAAAAGGAGTAGGTTGTTGGCGAAAGGCGAGGTTGATCTCCGAGTTGAAAATGGAGCAAGAGTTGCTGCATTAGCAATAGAAGATTATTCATTCTCGTTCCCTTATGGCTTAATTTTAGATTTAAAAGATTGTTATTTTGTGCCGTCGATTACTAAAAACATTATTTATATTTCTTGTTTGGACAAGTGTGGATTTTCATTTATTATAAAGGACAATTGTTGCTCCATTTATTTAAATGATATGTTTTATGCTAATACACAAATGATTAATGGTCTTTATATATTAAATCTTGATATGCCTGTCTATAACATAAATACTAAAAGGATTAAGAATAATGATTCTAATCCAACTTATCTCTGGCATTGTCGCTTGGGCCATATAAACGAGAATCACATATCAAAACTTCATAAGGATGGAGTATTGGATTCATTTGATTTTGAATCATATGAAACATGTGAATCTTGTTTAATGGGCAAGATGACTAAAGCTCCTTTCAAGGGACATGTTGAAAGGACAAATGATTTATTGAGTCTCATACATAGTGATGTATGTGGACCAATAAGCACACATGCTAGAGGTGGTTTTCAATACTTCGTTACATTTACTGATGACTTCAGTAGATATGGGTATGTGTAACTTATGAAACATAAACATGAAACCTTTGAAAAGTTCAAAGATTTCAAGAATGAAGTACAAAACCAACTTGGTAAAAGTATCAAAATCCTCCGATCAGATCGAGGAGGTGAATACCTAAGCCAAGAGTTTCATGACTATCTAAAGGAGTGTGGGATAGTCCCACAACTCACTCCTCCGTATACTCCACAATGGAATGGTGTATCCGAAAGGAGGAATCGAACCTTGTTGGACATGGTTCGATCAATGATGAGTCATGCAGATCTTCCGATATCCTTTTGGGGACATGCTTTAGAAACAACAATATTCATACTGAACCGTGTTCCATCTAAATCAGTGAAAAAGACACCATATGAGATATGGAGTGGGAAACGTCCTAGTATGTCTTTTATGAAGATTTGGGGTTGTGAGGCTTTTGTGAGACGTCACGCCTCTAACAAACTTGGACCCAAATCTGATAAGTGTTTATTTGTGGGGTATCCTAAGGAAACGAAAGGATACTATTTCTATTATCCCACCGAGAACAAAGTGGTTGTTGCTCGGACTGGTGTCTTTCTTGAAAGAGAATTTATTTCTAGAAAAACTAGTGGGAGACATATAGAACTTAGTGAAGTTCAACCACAAGAAAACACTGAACATGATATTGAGATGGAAACAGAGCAGTCACCGCAAGTTGTTGTGGATGAAGTGCCTGCTCAAGAGACACAAGCCCATCGTAGGTCTGTAAAAGAACACCGGAAGCCACAGAGATATGGATTTCTTGTGACTCAACAAGGTGACTTACTACTTATTGATGAGGATGAGCCGTCATCTTATCAAGAAGCTATAATGGGCACTGATTCTGAGAAATGGCAAGAAGCCATGAAATCTGAGATGGAATCCATGTATGCAAACCTAGTATGGACTTTGGTTGACCCACCTGAAGGGGTGAGACCCATAGGGAGCAAATGGATTTTCAAGAAAAAGACCGACATGGATGGTAATATACAAACCTATAAAGGTCGACTGGTTGCTAAAGGCTTCAAACAAATTCATGGTATTGACTATGATGAAACCTTTTGGCCAGTTGCCATGGTTAAATCCATTAGGATCTTACTTGCAATAGCTGCATTTCATGATTATGAAATCTGGCAGATGGATGTCAAAACAGCTTTCCTTAATGGAAATCTGCTTGAGGATGTGTACATGACACAGCCCGAGGGTTTTGTCGATCCAAAGGATGCTGGAAAGATATGCAAGCTACAACGATCCATTTATGGATTGAAGCAAGCTTCTCGGAGTTGGAATCTTTGTTTTGATGATGCAGTCAAAGAGTTTGGTTTCATCAAAAACGTAGATGAACCTTGTGTCTACAAGAAGGTCAGTGGGAGCATAATTATCTTCCTAATATTGTATGTAGATGACATACTTCTAATTGTGAATGATATCCCTGCCTTACAATCTGTAAAGATTTGGCTAGGGAATTGCTTTTCTATGAAAGACTTGGGAGAAGCCACCTATGTATTAGGAATCAAGATCTATAGAGATAGATCGAGAAGATTACTTGGCCTAAGTCAAAGTGCATACATAGACAAAGTGCTAAAACGGTTTAGCATGCAAGAATCAAAGAAATGATTCGTGCCTATGACACATGGGATACATCTCACAAAAGATCAGTGTCCTTCAACACCAGATGAGAGACAACTCATGAGTAAGATTCCATATGCGTCAGCTATTGGATCTATCATGTACGCCATGATATGTACTCGTCCCGATGTCTCGTATGCTTTGAGCATGACGAGCAGATATCAAGTTGATCCAGGTGAATGTCACTGGATTGCAGTCAAGAATATCCTGAAGTACTTGAGAACAATTAAGGATACATTTTTTGATTTATGAAGGTGAGGAAGAGCTCAATGTAATAGGTTACACTGATGCAAGCTTCCAAACCGACAAAAATGATTTCCGATCGTAATCAGGATATGCGTTTTACCTAAATGGAGGTGCTGTGAGCTGGAAGAGTTCAAAGCAAGAGACAATAGCCGATTCTACAACTGAAGCTGAGTATATTGCTGCCTCAGATGTAGCAAAGGAAGCTGTTTGGATCAAGAAGTTCATTCTGAACTTGGGGTGATGCCTAGCATACTAGATTCGATAGAACTCTATTGTGACAACAATGGAGCCATCGCATTGGCTAAGGAACCTATATCTCACCAAAGATCCAAGCACATACTTCGGCGCTTTCATTTCATTCGAGAAATCGTTGAAAGAGGAGATGTTAAAATATGCAAAGTACCAACAGATGATAATGTATCTGACCCATTGACGAAGCCACTGTCACAGCAGAAGCATGATCGACATACTAGATCTCTAGGCATTAAGTATATGTCTGATTGGTCTTAGTGCAAGTGAGAGATTTGTTTGGATGCCCTAAGACAAGTCATC
Source organism: Haberlea rhodopensis (assembly GCA_907163345.1). Classification (NCBI taxonomy): domain Eukaryota; kingdom Viridiplantae; phylum Streptophyta; class Magnoliopsida; order Lamiales; family Gesneriaceae; genus Haberlea; species Haberlea rhodopensis. The sequence goes on from CAJQUN010000681.1 coordinate 129,756, forward strand.
AGATGATTGTTTATGACATACAATGTATTATGATTTTATTAATGACAAATCATTATTATATCTTATTCGAATATATGTGCAATATGAATTGATATATAAGTTAATGTCCTTAGGATAATAATGTATTGTTCTTAAAGATTGTCCATAGTCAAGTATTATCATGAATCGGGATAATGATAATGCGTTGAGACTAGTATGTTTTGATTGATGAATTGTTCATAGATATGAGATATCAAATCAACACATGGGTACATGTTAGAGAACGATGTACTGGACAGACCCACCATGAGAATGCTACATGGATAGTTATATGAGTGTCATAAGCAATTCTCACAGTGATAATAATGTATGTAATCCTTACGACTTGAGATCAGCAGAGATCCCAACATAAGGAGTTATGTATCTTGATATTGTCAAACGTTACCTGTAACAGGGTAAACTATAAAGGCAAATATTGGGTACACTACGAATTATGTAGAGGGATGTTGATTGATCAAGAAAGGATTTGTCCCTCCCATATAACAGGAGAAGTGTTTGGGCCCTTGATCAAGTAAGACTAAAATGCATGGCCATGCTCGAATGAGTCGATATGTGATATCGAGCTTATTCGTTTATTCTAGTTCTACTTGGGGATCAAGAAATAAAGATTGAATATACGAGTATGACTATTCCATGACTCGTGTTCAATCTAAACGCATTGGACAAAGGGATTAAGTTACATGGTTAATATTATCACAAGTTCTTAGGTTATGTCGAGTCAATGACATTCTTGTAATTTGGGTAGCCTTGATGTGTTGCTAGATACCGCTCATTGCTTGTGACATAAAATGAGATTTTATGTCACTGCCAACATTGCAAGATCCTATCGGGTCGCACAAAAGATTAAATCGATAAGGGGAATCAAATTCATTGGATGAATTAATTAATTAAGAAGAGTCTTAATTACATGATTATAAGGATTTAATTAAATCATGGGTTTGGGCCCATGAAGCTTTAAGAAAGTCTTGAGCCTTTAATTAAATCCAATATATGATAACAAGGTTAATGAGGATTAATCATACAATTCATAAAACCTAAAACCCAAGGAGCCACGGCCGCCGCTTGTTCGAAGCTCTCGGCCACCGCCGCCTTGATCTTCACGACCGTCCTTGTTCGGTTATAGTAACCGTGTGGTTTTGGTTTGTTTAAGAACGAGTCTAGCAACTTGTTCTTGAACACCCTTTCGATTTGATCGTGTGGATACCGTAGAGACAAAGGTGCAAACTTTTGTTTGTGACTCGAGGTGCTACAACGTGGAATCTGCTTCAAACACGCTACAAGGGTGAGACTCTTTTAATCATTCCGATATGAATACTCTGTATAGGTCCTCGGTTAGGAATCCATAGTTTTATTTTCGCTGCGCACTTGTGTGTTGGATTCCTTACAGGTAGGTGATAGACTTGTCCGCCATTTGCAACACTACCCTTGTGGGCTTCGGCTCTCCCAATCCAAGTCTCCTAAAAACAGATAAAGGCATCAAGTTCACACTAGCACCCAAATCACATAATGATTTAATAGAAGAAATAGGCCCAATAGTGCAAGGAATAGAGAAACTCTCTGGATCTTTTAACTTCGTGGCTGATTTCTTTTGCACCATAGCACTACATTTCTCAGTCAAAAAGACAGTCTCGTGCTCTCCCAATTTCTGCTTCTTAGACAACATTTTCTTTAAGAATTTGGTATAATTAGACATTTCTCGTAATGCATCAATAAATGGTATATCGATATGCAAATTCTTCAGCATGTCTAAGCAAAGTTTGAATCAACCTTTGCCCAATTAATTGCTGCAGGGAATGTGTACCTTTTCTTGTGGTGAGATCGGTATATTGGCTCCAATGGACTTACCCTTGTTGCACGGTTGCTCCTTCTCCTCTTGCTTCATTGAAATCTTTTCCGTTTCCTTCTCGGCACCAAGTTCCTTTCCACTCCTCAAGGTCACGGCATTGGCTTGCTCCCTTGGATTCTGCTCGGTGTCACTCGGCAGAGTTCCTTGTGCTCTTCCGGCCAAGATGGTTGCCAATTGTCCGACTTGAGTTTCCATGTTCTTGATAGATGCATCTTGATTATTCATCCTGGTCTCAGTAGATGATATAAACTTGACAAGTAATTCCTCCATGCTCGGCTTTGGTTGGTAACCTGGTTGTGGTTGGGGGTTCAAAACATTCTTTTGGTCGGACCAAGAGAAGTTTGGATGATTCCTCCACGGTTGGTTATAGTTGTTGGAGTAAGAATTACCCTGGTGTGGCATGTTTCCTACAAACTTAGCATTTTCAGTAGATTACACAAAAGGATTACCTGCCTGGCATTCCGTGCTCTGATGGTTGCCTCCACATAAATCACATATGACCACTTGAGCTTGCATCGGTGTCATGCTCAAACCATCCATTTTCTTATTCAATGCCTCCAATTGAGCTTTTATTGCTGTTACTTCATCAACTTGGCGCACCCCTATCGGTCTCTTGGGCACATTCCTTCCAGACTGCCACTGGTAACTGTTGGATGCCATCTCTTCCAAGAGTGTGTAAGCTTCCTCAGGTGACTTTCTCATAATGGTACCTCCTGCTGCTGCATCAATCATGTATCTATTAGCAGAAAATAAACCATTGTAAAATGTTTTTACCTGAAGCCAAATCGGAGGGCCATGATGTGGGCATCTTTGAAGTAGATCCTTGAAGCGCTCCCAGGCTTCATATAGAGTCTCCGGATCATGTTGCACGAATGTGGTGATATCATTGCGCATCTTAGCTGAATTGGAAGGGGGAAAGTATTTTGATAGGAAGGCTTGAGCCATCCCCTCCTAAGTAGTGATCGACCCTATAGGCAATGAATTCAACCAGCTCTTAGCTTTATCATTTAAAGAAAAGGGAAAGAGTCGAAACCTGATGGCATCGTCAGTGACGCCATTGTGCTTGAATGTGTCGCATATCTCCAAAAAGTTGGAGATATGAGCATTAGGATCATCAGTATGCGATCCTCCGAATTGCACAGAATGTTGAATCATCTGAATTATGGCAGGCTTGATCTCGAAGTTATTAGCCTGAATCCTTGGTCTAGTGATGCTAGACATGGTGCCTTGAAAAGATGGTTGTGCATAGTCCATCATGGATCTTGTAATTGACACTTCTTCGTTGTTTCCAGTACCATTCCCTCGTTATTCTCAGCCATCTCCCTAGTTTCTTTCCGAAGTCTTCTGCAAGTTCGTTCAATTTCTAAGTCAAGTGGCTCTAATATAGGTCTGTCACTTCGTAGCATACACTACAAAGACAACTCCCTGCAAATTCAACACAACGAAGAAACAACTGTAGTGAAATCGTATAAACCGTAATAAAAGTAAATATAAAAGAAATATGGCTAAATTATAGTCAACTAATCTCTTATGATATTACTTAAACTAGTCCCCGGCAACGGCGCCAAAAACTTGATCGCTTTAATTTTAAACAGTTATTTCTCAGTGTAGCGATTCTCTACCGCAAGTACACGGTGTCAAGTTTTTGTATAATGGTCTAAAAGTAAGGATTGTCGTACCCACAGGGATTAGTAGTAATTACCAAATTTAACTAGCGTTCTATATTTAACCTACAAAATTGTTTGAAAGATTAACTAATTTACTCGACTCCAAGATTCAATCACACCAAAGAGAATTAAGATATTAAACAGTAGAGATAAATATGAAGACGTCGGTTCACCCATGTAATCCCCCAAAAGTTATCTATTAATTAAGATTCAAAATTCTATGTTCTAAGGTGACGAGTTTTCCTATTTAATTCGTTATACATTGGTCCGGTTATAACAAGTCTAGCATTAATCAATCATAAACCACTCCCGTGTCTTTATTGAATGATTAATACCAAAAAACGCTTCGTGAAAACTACTAGCCTTCGATTTTTGTAAATCTATTTGTGATATCCCTGAAATAATTAATTGCAATTTGGCATTAATTATGTTTATGTGATTATTTATGGTGATAATTAAATTATGTGTTGGAATTAATTATCTTGGTGAAATGCTTAGTCACATGGGGACGTGACCCGGTAGAGCGTTTCAGGGTGCATGTTATGCATGTTGGGAATTTGAGTATTATCATGGTTTAATTGTGATGGTTGATAATTATTTGGTAAATCATGTATTTTAATAGAGGTTTTGGTGCATTTTGGTAAAGATGCTTTTAAATATCATGTTGAGGTATTTTATTCATCATGCTAAACTTGGGGTACATGTTTTACTTAAATCCCAACACTTATACCCCACTTTCCTCTTTAACCCACCACTCTCAATTTAAATCATTCCCAACCCTTCCCCAAACCCCATTTTCGACCTTGGCTAAAGAGGAGGAGAGAAAACTTGGGGAAAGCTTGCTATTGCTTGATTCTTGCAGGAAATTTGGAGCTTCAAGTGGTATAAACCCTCATAGTGTATTTTCTTGTGGTGTGATAATAATAGGGTTTGTGTTTTGGGGATTAAAATGGGTTTGTGTGATTATATGGTGTTTTTGGTTGGGTTTTGGAGTATGTTGTTGTCGAGGGTTGTTTTGAAGTTATATTAGTGTTTTTGATGTATTGGATTGAGGTGTTATGGATTTAATGTGTTTTGGTAGGGTGTTGTGCACATTAATGGCGATTTCTCACATTTACAGAGCTCCTCGATCGATCGAGCATGACCTTCAATCGATCGAGCACGGCAGAGCTTCGGACAGAATTTTAGAAGTCTTCCCGATCGATCGAGAAGAACTCCCGATCGATCGAGGCGACTTCGCGATCGATCGGTGAGGACATCTCGATAGATCGAGGCGGGCAGCGAGGCTTTGAGCTCTGGATGGTCAGCTCGCGATCGATCGAGCGTAAGGGCCGATCGATCGCGAGTTTTAAAAATGTGGTGTTTTGGATTTTTGGCTATTTTAATGGGATTTTTGGTATTGGTTCATAAATTGGCTTCTAATATTGGTTTGTATGATTGTGTAGAACCATCCCAGGTAGCCACGCAACAAAGGAGATAAAGTCCCACAACATCTCCACTTTTGGAACTAAGGTACGTAGTGAGACGTACGAGCTTCGGATGGTAAAACGTATTTATTACGCTTTGAATTGGTTATGCATTATGGTTGCATACATGGTCTTAGTTATGCATTATGGTTGCATACATGGTTTGGATATGCATTATGGTTGCATGTGTATATTGGATGCCTTGGTGCATGTGATTGTGAGTCGAGATTATATTCCAGTGATGAAGAATACTTGCCGCCCTCATGTCGAAGTGATGATAGAATACTTGCCGCTGTCATATTATAGCGGTGAAGAATATTTGCTGCAAATATGTCAAAGGGAAGGATAATGCCGCTGTCATATTGTTGCGAGGGATATTATGCCGCTAATATGTCGAAGCGAGGGGTATTAATGCCGCTGTCATGTAAACGCGAGGAGTATTATGCCAATGATATAATAAAACTGGAACTGGCCATTGGTATACATGGAATAAGTGCATGTCATGACATACATATTGGTATTATAATCCATTGATTATGATTGTGGTACAGGGACAACCAAAGTGAGCTTTTAAATGTATTAAATACAGGAAGTGAATCGCATTTACGGTTTATGCATTTGAATTACAATCATATTATTGTGAATATGATTTATATACATGCTCATGGTTTTGGGGTTGTTCCTGTAGGTACTTTTGGGCGGACGGGCTAAGGCGGGTTGATGCAGTGAGCCAGTGAGGAGTGCTTTTGGCATAGCAGGCTTAATTATTTTGTATAGTCTCTACTATAGGAGTAGTGTAAAACTATAGGATTAGCATTCAATTGGTTGGGAATGTAATTAATCCCTTTCGGAAAGTTTATTTTGGCCTGTAATCTTAACGGCTCAAGGCATCAACACGAACTTTATATTCTTAGATGCATGTTTAGATCTATTACGCCTTTAATCCGCACTTAAGGAACTAGGATCCTTACATTAGTGGTATCAGAGTAGTGGTTAGAGAACCCGGGATTGAGTGAAGGGTAGCCTTAGCAAATGGTTGGCTAGCTGTTTATATTTGGGCATGTTTATGCATGTGGCGCATATTTGTGTATAAATTGTTATACTAACATGCTTATTATCGTTCATGTTATCTAACGTCATAACATATATATTGTTTGGAATTGTTGTTAACCCTTGTGTTACAGCATGGCGGCTATGAATTTGGGGAACCTCAATGAAGAGGTGGGTGATATTGGAAGCGTGAATGCTAGCATTGGTCAGACAAATCCTTTACCTCCACCTGCTGTGGGCGTGGAGCCGGTTGCTCAGCTGTTATTGCCAGGGGAGCTTAGTCTGACTCAGTTTCTGACCTTCCACCCGCCCATGTTTGAGGGGACAGAGACAGGGGAAGAGGCCGAAGAGTGGCTAGAGAGACTGTAACAGATATTTGTGTCCGCTCCTTGTGCTAGGACGGCATGGCTGAGGTTGGCGGAGTTCCAACTAGCGAAGATGTATTCTATGTGGTGGAAGACGACTGTGATGGAGTTGAGGGCCCAAGGTATGGTGATTGACTGGACCTTATTTAGAACCCGGTTTCTAAACCAGTACTTCTCTGCTGCGGCTAGGCAAACTAAGGAGGATGAATTCACGAACCTGAAACAAGGGAGCATGACAGTCTCGGACTATGCCATGCACTACTCATCACTATTGAGGTATGTTCCTCACATCACTACGAATGGACATGCCAAGATGAGTCACTTTCTGAAGGGGCTGCGGACAGAACTATTTGATCGGGTTATCTCCGACAACCCGACATTTTTTGACGATGCGCTTGTTAGATTTGAGTTAGCAGAGATAGGGGTGAGTGCTTATCCTGAAGCCGTACCCCCACCAGTTCCATCACAAAGATCTAAATCTGAGGCCCCGGGGAGGATCTTTTAAGTCACGAGGGACTTCTTATTTTTCCCGATTTAGCGGAAGGCGGCCGGATGGCCGGAAGCAAGGAGACCGGAGGGGTGGTGCATCTACTTTTGGGGGACCAACTCAAGCTAGTAGAGTTGGAGAAGTTAAGTGCCACATTTGCGGAGGGCCGCATTTGATGCGTGATTGTTCTGCGTGCTACATATGTGGCAAGTCGGGCCACATTGCTCGGCGTTGTCCCAATCGGGAAGGACAAATGGATCTTAGGGAAGGTCGAGGGAGGTTCTATAGTTGGACGGTACAGCAGAGGCAACCGATGGTGCCTCATCATATGGGAGGATAGGCGATGGGGCCACCTCAGGGACAGGTCTATGCACTGACTAGGGAGCAGGCCGATGCAGCTCCATAGGAGGTGATAGCTGGTACGTGCCTTTTATTTACATATTCCGCCTTTATTTTGATAGACACAGGTGCTTCGCACTCCTTTGTGTCTGCGGATTTTGTGGAGAGACATCATATGTGCACGTCTCCGTTACCCACGTCTCTATTGGTCTCGACACCCACCGGAAAGAAAGTTGTTGCTGATCAGTTTCTGATGGACTGCCTCATTTATTTTGAGGGCAATGAGATAAAGACAGATTTGATTGTTTTGGGTATGTCAGACTTCGATTGCATTGTGGGCATCAATATTCTGAACAGATATCAGGCAGTGGTAGATTGTCGGCAGAGGACAGTTCGGTTCAGATCTCATTTGGGAGTTCAGTGGATTTTCTATGGCAACGGTTCTCGTGCGAAGATTCCGTTGATTTCGGCGATCATGATGTCCCAATTATTGGAATGTGGACACATGGGCTATCTTATCTATGCCGTGGACAGGTCGGGGAAGGGTAAAGAGTTGAGGGTATAGGATGTGCCCGTGGTAGCAGAGTTTGCTGACGTGTTTCCGGAGGAGATTCCAGGGTTCCCACCGGCTAGAGAAGTCGAGTTTGGGATTGAGTTATTACCGGGAACATCCACTATTTCTCGTGCCCATTACAGAATGGCACCGGCCGAGTTAAGGGAATTGAAGGAGCAGTTGCAGGAGCTCCTTGACAAATGATATATACGCCCTAGTGTGTTGCCTTGTGGTGCACCGGTTCTTTTTGTGAAAAAGAAGGATGGCTCGATGCGTTTGTGCATCGATTTCCGGCAACTGAATAAGGCCACAGTGAAAAAACAAGTATCCTCTCCCAAGGATTGATGATTTATTTGATCAGTTGCAAGGCACAAAGTTGTATAGCAAGATTGATTTGAGATCCGGGTACCACCAGATACGGGTCAGGGAGGAGGATGTGCAAAAGACAACATTTCGGACTCGGTATGGGCCCTACGAGTTCTTAGTGATGCCGTTCGGTGTGACGAACGTCCCGGATGTCTTTATGAGCTTGATGAACCGGGTGTTCCAACCCTATCTGGATCAGTTCGTCATTGTGTTTATTGACCACATACTCATCTACTCCCGGAGTGAGGAAGAGCACGTGAGACACTTGAGGACGGTGCTCCAGATCCTCAGAGATCATCACCTATTTCCCAAGCTCAGCAAGTGTGAGTTTTGGTTGAGCAGTGTGGTGTTTCTGGGTCATGTTATATCTAGCAGTGGGATATCAGTGGACCCCAGGAAGATTGAGGCTATGATGGAGTGGGCTGCACCCACTTCTGTGCCCGAGATTCGGAGTTTTCTTGGTTTGGTAGGTTATTACCGACGCTTCGTCGAAGGATTTTCTAAGATTGCTAAGCCGTTGACGCAGTTGACCCAAAAGGGAGTACCCTTTTTTGGTCAGAGGCTTGCGAGGAAAGCTTCCAAGAGTTGAAGCATCGATTGACGACGGTGCCTGTGTTAGTAATTCCCACGGAGAACAAGAGGTTTGTTCTATACACTGACGTGTCGCTACAGGGCTTGGGATGTGTATTGATGCAAGATAAGAATGTGGTCGCTTATGCATCGAAGCAATTGAAGCCGCATGAGGCTAGGTACCCAGTCCATGATTTGATGCAAGATAAGAATGTGGTCGCTTATGCATCGAAGCAATTGAAGCCGCATGAGGCTAGGTACCCAGTCCATGATTTGTAATTGGCGGCTATTATCTTTGACCTGAAGATTTGGAGGCATTATCTGTATGGTACATCTTTTACCATATATACGGATCATAAGAGCCTGAAATTCTTGTTCACTCAGGCGGAGTTGAATATGCGTCAGAGGAGATGGATGGATCAACTCAAGGACTATGACTGTGAAATAGAGTACCATCCGGGAAAAGCAAACTTGACAGCAGACACCTTGAGTCGGAAGGTGAAGAGTACTGCTGAGGATACCATGTACTTATCGGCTATGATGACTTCTTACTGCCATCTGGGCTATGATTTTGATGTGGATGCATCGCCGGTATGGGTATCGACTTTATTGGTAGAGCCGGACATTTATGAGAATATCAGGAGAGCCCAGAAGACGGATGATGAGGTTCAGAGATGGTCATCATTGGCACTCCAAGGACAACCATCAAAGTTTAGAGTGGCTGAGGATGGTTCTTTGAGACTCGGTAACCGATGGGTAGTTCCGTGTACGCCGGAGTTGCGTAGAGGGATCTTGGAGCGAGCTCATAGTAGCCGATTTAGTATCCACCCAGGAGGAAGGAAAATGTATAAGGACTTATGTGATCAGTTCTGGTGGAGACGGATGAAGCGTGATACGATCGCTCTTGTCAAGAGATGTTTGATTTGTCAGCAGGTCAAGGCGGAGAGGCAGAGACCTTGTGGCGAGCTGAGGAGCTTAGAGATACCGGAGTGGAAGTGGGAGCACATATCTATGGACTTTGTGACCCACTTGCCGAGGACTACTTTGGGTTGTGATGCCATCTGGGTGATCATTGATAGGCTGATGAAGGTAGCTCACTTCATTCCCTACAGTATGACGTACGCATACTTGAGGATGGCTCAGCTGTATGTCCGGGACATAGTGAGACTACATGGGATTACAGTGTCTATTGTATCTGACAGAGATCCGCGGTTTACATCTCACTTCTGGGGAGGTCTTCAGTCAGCTTTGGGTACTGAGGTGAGGTTGAGCACAACATATCATCCCCAGACGGACGGTCAGACTGAGCGTACCATACAGACGCTCGAGGACATGCTACGGGCTTGTGTTTTAGAGTTTGATGCCTCATGGCAAGATTCATTGGTCGTGGTAGAGTTCTCATACAACAACAGCTATCAGGCGAGTATTCAGATGGCACTGTTTGGGGCTTTGTATGGTAGGCGTTGTAGGTCGCCATTATACTGGGATGACTTGACCAGTAAAGCTGTAGGAGGACCCGAACTGATTCGGGAAATGGAGGATAAGGTAAAGGTTATCAGAAAATGAAGGCAGCCCAGGACAGGCAGGCAGCCTATGCAAATAAACGGCGGAGACCGTTGAAATTTCAGTTGGGAGACAGAGTCTTTTTGAAGATCTCACCTTTCAGAGGTGTGGTTCGGTTTGGTATGCGGGGAAAATTGTCTCCGAGGTATGTGGGACCGTATGAGATTTTACACCGCATCGGTACCTTGGCTTACCGTTTGGCACTGCCACCGTCATTGTCTGGTATTCACGACGTGTTTCATGTATCTATGCTTCGGAAATATAAGCCGGATCCATCGCATGTATTGCAGCCTTCTGAGATTCAGTTGGATTCTGATATATCCTATGAGGAACGGCCAGTCAGGATTCTAGATAGGGCTGATCGCAGACTTCAGAATAAAGTGATACCGATGGTCAAGGTTCAGTGGGATCGCAGGGGTGTTGAGGAGGCCATGTGGGAGACCGAGCGGCATATGGTGCAGCACTACCCATAACTATTTTCTGGTATGTGATTTATGTTTGGTTTCGTTTTGGGTAAGTGCATGCGATTTCGAGGGCGAAATCTTATAAGTATGGGAGTATTGTGATATCCTCAAAATAATTAATTGCAATTTGGGCATTAATTATGTTTATGTGATTATTTATGGTGATAATAAAATTATGTGTTGGAATTAATTATCTTGGTGAAATGCTTAGTCACATGGGGGACGTGACCTGGTAGAGCGTTTCAGGGTGCATGTTATGCATGTTGGGAATTTGAGTATTATCATGGTTTAATTGTGATGGTTGATAATTATTTGGTAAAGCATGTATTTTAATAGAGGTTTTGGTGCATTTTGGTAAGATGCTTTTAAATATCATGTTGGGGTATTTTATTCATCATGCTAAACTTGGGGTACATGTGGTGTTTTGGATTTTTGGCTATTTTAAAGGGGATTTTGGTATTGGCTTTTAATATTGGTTTGTATGATTGTGTATAACCATCCCAGGTAGCCACGTAACAAAGGAGATAAAGTCCCACAACATCTCCACTTTTGGAACTAAGGTACGTAGTGAGACGTACGAGCATCGGACGGTAAAACGTATTTATTACGCTTTGAATTGGTTATGCATTATGGTTGCATACATGGTCTTAGTTATGCATTATGGTTGCATACATGGTTTGGATATGCATTATGGTTGCATGTGTATATTGGATGCCTTGGTGCATGTGATTGTGAGTCGATATTATATTCCAGTGATGAAGAATACTTGCCGCCCTCATGTCGAAGCGATGATAGAATACTTGCCGATGTCATATTATAGCGATGAAGAATATTTGCCGCAAATATGTCGAAGCGAAGGATATTGCCGCTGTCATATTGTTGCGAGGGATATTATGCCGCTAATATGTCGAAGCGAGGGGTATTAATGCCGTTGTCATGTAAACGCGAGGAGTATTATGCCAGTGATATAATAAGACTGGAACTGGCCATTGGTATACATGGAATAAGTGCATGTCATGACATACATATTGGTATTATAATCCATTGATTATGATTGTGGTACAGGGACAACCAAATGGAGCTTTTAAATGTATTAAATACAAGAAGTGAATCGCATTTACGGTTTATGCATTTGAATTACAATCATATTATTGTGAATATGATTTATATACATGCTCATGGTTTTGGGGTTGTTCCTGTAGGTACTTTTGGGCGGACGGTCTAAGGCGGGTTGATGAGGTGAGCCAGTGAGGAGTGCTTTTGGCATAGCAGGCTTAATTCTTTTGTATAGTCTCTACTCTAGGAGTAGTGTAAAACTATAGGATTAGCATTCAATTGGTTGGGAATGTAATTAATCCCTTTTGGAAAGTTTATTTTGGCCTGTAATCTTAACGGCTCAAGGCATCAACACGAACTTTATATTCTTAGATGCATGTTTAGCTCTATTACCCTTTAATCCGCACTTAAGGAACTAGGGTCCTTACACTATTGCTATCACACGTGTGCTAGATTTTACTTGGTCCGTCTCAACCTAAAACCCACGGCCTAATTTACTACGTCGTATCGTAATCTCCTATGGTCAATTCAATTACGATTACCAATATCATGCAAAAGGTAGCTAATCTTTTACAAGCATTAAAAACATAAATTATGCGCAAAGATCATAGAAATCAAATCAAAACCGTTAATTAACTCAAGGGTTCAAACATGGGATCCCCTATGTTTTGATAAACAAACTTAGCCTAGCATATTAACGGAAAAACAACGTTTTATAACATCTAACAACATTATAAAAATTGAAATTCGAAAATAAAACTGAAGTAAGGTTCAGAAATACTAATAAACACTCGATGTGAAATCGTGCATCGATCCGATGTTTCAGTCTCTAGCTGCGTTGCTTTGAATCGTCTTGAAGGTCCTTTCTCTTCCAATGGTAGGCTGCTTCTTTAGAGCTGAAAAGAACCCTCTCATTGACCTAAAAACTCTAATTTATATGCTCCTTCACGAGGTACCAAAAAATAGCCCAAAACTTAATTAAGGAATTTTTTTAGTTTGGGACTCTGCTAGCGATCGATCTCTTCGTTTGTGGCGATCGATCGCCTTCAGCTTTTTCTCATCGGCGATCGGTCTCTTGTGATAGGCGATCGATCGCCAGACCTTACTGGCGCGAGGCGATCGACCGCTCAAAAAGTGGCGATCGATCGCTTCTCCGAAGAAAAGCCTACTGCTTGCATGCGATCGATCGCCTGCTTCGGGCGATCGATCGCCATGCCCTGCAACTCGAAAAACTCCATTTTTAAAAGCTTGAAACCTCCACAAATCATACCACAACTCCTCCCAACTCAAAACCTCAACAAATTTACACACAAGAACCTCCAACAAGGGTGCTCAACCCAAAATAAAACAAACCCAAAAGATTTTATGATTTCCACCAAAATCACTCAAACCAACCCAAACCCAAAACTCAACCAAATCCATCAAAAACACAATAAAAAAGAAGATAAAAGCAAGGGGAAGGAGATTACCAACTTATCTTCGAAGAATCCGGCTCCTAAATTGAGCCTCGGACGATTTTCCTTGCAGGAGGAAGGGGAAAAGGGTTTGGGGATGGGTTATCGCAGGAGAGGGGAGAGAGGAGAAGAAATGGATTCCGAATGACGGAATCCCGAGTCCATCTGGTATATATAGCAAAAATACCCCAAAATACCAATACCTCCACAAATACGTCATGATTCATTAAAAATCATCTGTTTTGAAAACTCTCTCTCCAACATCAAATCCCCATACCAGCCCCAACATAAAGTACCCCGGACTCCCAGTCCCACCGAAAACCCAACTCATAGGTTTTCCACCAAAATGAGAATACAATCTCAACCTTTGGATCCAACGACCCCAAATGCCCGATTTTACAACCTCGGGAGACCCAAAACCGCAATTAATACACCATTGCCACAATTGAAATCCATTACGAATTATTACTACATCGGGATTAACACCAGTAATTTTCGGATATCACAATTATCACCCACTAATAAAATTTCGTCCTCGAAATTTGCACCGGTGTACTCCTCGTAACACCAGGACTACACAACAAAACAAAACCACAACCCCGATTCTGAACCACATCAGAATCGAATTAACAACCGCGAGGACACCAACCTCGCACCAAGCTTTAAAATAAAGCAAACGCCATAACCAACACAAAATCCAAAGGATAATAACATACCTCGATGCGAATCATCCTAGAAGTCAGTCTACCACAACTGCAAATCAACCAAATCTTCCTTGGTTCTGACATAGATATCTCCCCATGATATCTCCATCACATGCCCACGATGCTTAACACGCCTCGTTATGATGAGGACTACTAGCATACGACAGTATACTCACAGGAAACCCGGTTCCTGCTTTTCACCCCCATCTCCTCCAAAGGAGTAGTTGCACCACTTGCAACACGGGTCGGGCAACCCACGGTCACCGATCCACACAAAGCACATCTCAGAAGATGTTTACACCGGTGTGTTCCAAGAAATCATATCTTGGTCCCGACACACCATCAAGACTCCACAAATTCTCAGGTTCCACACAGGTCATGCAAGACAATCGATTGCATTTCCGCCACACGTGTCAATCATGACACTAAACAAATCCGAATCCTGGCCATCCCTTGTTTATCCTGGGATTCAACAATCCTAAAACAAGGAAGCTACCGAATTAACCAGCAAGAATTACCATGGTTCCAAAACCCGACAATCCCTCCTCAGGGAAAGTGAACTGGACCTCACGATTATTCCTCAGCATATATCGTGCCATCGTGATTACCAATCTCAGGGTGCCACAATCTCACCGGAGATTCATTCATCAAAGCATATAAATCCGACACTCGACGAGTACCGAAACACGGGCATTCGTATACACATACATGTCCAAGTACCAACACAACACGCATACTCAATGCAGTAGACTCAGGTATCTCCAAACATACCCAAAGTCTCAAAACCAACTATCAATCCCCAGCTATTCTCACCTCCCGGAGAATAATGATTGACAGTCCAACTACCAATGGTGTGATTCCAATAACAACACCACACGAACCGACCCATTGAATCTCTCAAAGATTCCCAAATCGGTAGGTACAACAATACTACATTCCTCACAAGGAAAACGTCATAAATCCATGACTCTCCAAACTCGAACCATCGTTTGGAAAACTGGTTATGTTTATACCAAACATATCCCAAAACCAAAATATGCAACTGGTTCAGAATAGTGCATCAAAGTCACTATTACCAAATCAAAACCCGTATACGCCATGTATACTCAAACTAAAGATGCTCAAACCTTGAGCATTCCCCAGGGACGTCTCCTTGAACGTCTCACCGGAAGTGCGAAGCCATCACCTAGTCCAACACTAGTAGAGCTTACCCCGGTTGATTCATAATCAACCCTCAACCAATTCCAGTTGTCTCCATGACAGCACAATCCAATCTCTCCAAGAGATAGATCAATATAGTAGTGTCACCCTACTAACTATATCTCCCAAACCATTGTGACTCCCATTGCATGCCATATGCAAGGATGCTCAACCAGAGCTAACAACGACTTGTCGACACTCACGTTGGTATTCCCAACAAAATAGAGTTGTCCCCACACAAGTCCCTCAAAATATTTGACGTATAAACGTCTCCGTGAGGTACTCCCTGCCTCAATCATTATGCCACAAGGAGACTACAAAAGTCTACCATGACCCTCATCGTATCACCGTACGATTCACCAAACTCGAATCCGACGAGCAGTGTAATGGCTATTACAAGCACACTATATCACTGCAACAATACATGGTTAGCAAAGCGCTGCCTCCATAGGCTTATACCAACCTATCAACATGACACCCGTTCCATCCCGGTATACCATACCGCACAACCATTAGAGTTGTGGGTCATCGCCCACATATCTCTAAAACACCAAAGCACAATGGACAACTCGGTGTCCTTGCTCAACTATGACGCAATCCTAAACCATTAAGACTTATTCCACACCTTCAGGGTGGGTGTATCCATGCCTACTCCACATCACAACAACAAGCGAGTAGTTTCCTCAATGACTACTCTTACCACCAATCACTTGGCCTTAGCCATCCCAGCGAGCATACCCAATGGTATCACCGCTCGACAAATGTTTACCTCTATAACATTATGCGGTACACTCACCGGTACAATGCATCCAATGCTCCATCGAGCAAACCTGTTCGGCAAAAGGTCTCGCCAACTAGTGACCCAGACTCTACCACGTGCTCATCATCGGCACTCAACCATACAACCAAATACATAAACATGAATGTATTATTCACCAAAACGACGCCTCGCGTCCACATAGACATCCCAAATAACATCGTCAAACATATGACGGTACATGTCGATACATGACATCCATAGTCTCATTGCCAAACACATGACGACATATGTATATCCACGCATATCATCAAAAATAATGCTAACAAAACAGTAATAAACCATACCTCATCGCTAATGAGATAGTGGTATACTTGTCTCCGTCATCCAACAGTGGCACGCAATCAGCGCCCATCGCTCGTAGGCGGCATAATCCAGTGCTACGTACGTAGCGGTATAACCCATCGCCATAGAATCAGTTGTATGATCCCTTGCCATAGAGTCGGCGGTGCAAAACATCGCTATAAATATACGGCGGTACGTACCATTGCCAATATAATAGCGGAATGAACCATCGCTATATAGATACCCGGCGGCATGAACCATCGCCAATAGAATAGCGGAATGAACCATCGCTATATAGATACCTGGCGGCATGAACCATCACCAATAGAATAGCGCAATGAACCATCGCTATATAGATACCCGGCGGCATGAACCATCGCCAATAGAATAGCGGAATGAACCATCGCTATATAGATACCCGGCGGCATGAACCATCGCCAATAGAATAGCGGAATGAACCATCGCTATATAGATACCCGGCGGCATGAACCATCGCCAATAGAATAGTGGAATGAACCATCGCTATATAGATATCTGGCGGCATGAACCATCACCAATAGAATAGCGGATCCCTAGTCTCGTTACGGTAGTGTATTTTAATGCACCTCGCTTCACATATAGGCGGCATAGAATAACCTCGCTTTAATGGATATGCGGTACACCCACCCCTCGCTTCACATTTTAGCGGCAAATATTATTTCCTCGCCTCATATGATAACCACGCTTCAATGTGACATGCAGCGCTCCCACCCCTCGCTTCACATTGAGCGGCACCAAATCAAATAGCGGCAAGCATTTAAAATCATCACTTATCCATAACAACGACTCATGGGATATTCACCAAGCATTCCATCTATACCTGCAATACAATGCATATACCATATCCAATATACATCACCATGAGTGTATTTTAATGCACCTCGCTTCACATATAAGCGGCATAGAATAACCTCGCTTCAATGGGCATGCGGTACTCCCACCCCTCGCCTCACATTGTAGCGGCAAATATCCTTTCCTCGCTTCATATGATAACCTCGCTTCAATGTGACATGCGTCGCTCCCACCCCTCGCTTCACATTGAGTGGCATAAAATAAATAGCGGCAGGCATTTAAAATCATCACTCATTGTGTACATTAACGCATAATCCATGATGTATATAAAATGCAGGTTACCCTTTCATGTCCTTCAACCCTGATATTAGCCCTTCGTGTCATAGTATCCCTACAGGAACAATCTCAACCATGAGCATTTAATAATCCATATTCACCACAATATGATTATAATGAGTAAATGCATAAACTATGAGTACAAAGTACTTCCTGTATCCCAATGCATCTCCATTTGGTTGTTCCTGTGCCACAACTCACAAACATAATCAACAGGTTATATTATGATCTCATAGATGTCATGACATATAATTGTTCCACTATGATCACATATCATAAATGCACATAGGCAAAATAGTTGTGTCACACAGCACTAACTACTGGCATGCATAGATATGTGCTACTCATTCCTATCAGCATGTTCCAGGCCCTCAACAGCCCCAAAGAGCTAACCACTGCTCTGATACCACTAATGTAAGGACCCCCGTACCCTTAACCCGTTATTAGTGTATTAATCCATGCCATTAGTGCATACAATCGTTCATGTAGGGAAAAACCACTTGTCGTTATAGCCAATCATGCCACATATAAAATTTCTTTACATTATTCCATATAATGTCTAGTTTCCCTTCAACCAAGTCTACATTCATCATGCACCAATATAATACACTAACATGCTCTCAGTTTATTTGGCAATTCCATATTTAATTGCATGCTAACCATGAATGAATAGAAGAGAGTCGTAGCCCATTTATACATTCCATATACACGTAAAATGTACTCACATAGGAGCACCCAATGAACACGCGTGTATCTAATGTATAAAACACTCTGCGGGATACCGTTACTGGCACTTCAATCCTGGAAGCACCTCCCAAGCACATCTCGATCTCAACTCTGGATCTATGCACTTATTCAACCAGCTCTTGTACCTCGATCCAGGAAGTACCTCAAATCAACAGCCCGAGCTCAACTCCAAAGCTGCTGCTACACCTGTAACACCTGTCCCAACAGAGACAGCCCCCACACGGGGTGAGCATACCAATATCCCAAATAACAACAATCATAATAATACAATTCATAATTCACAACAATGTAAATGTTATGAAATACAAAATATACTCCCTGGATGGTATCATCCTCATCCGGGATTCTCTGTACTGTCCCTGTTCTCAAAACAACTGAAATCATCAAATTCTCAAATGACAGTTAATCATTACATTGATTAACGAATCCATATGCTATATACCGATAACATAACCATAATATCAAATCATTCAACAACAATTACAATTATTCCATTTATCTCATTTATGGTTCTATGGTTCTATCTCATTGCTCGCTCTACAATAGCGGCATTTCATTCACACGCATGCTCAACAGCAGTGGCGTCATAACTGATGTTCGCTCAAAGGCGACAATATCCCAATCATTGCTCGCTCAAAAGCGGCACCATATGATTCCCAATGTATATATATGTCCATTTATAGTGATTACCATAAATCATGTAATTCAATATACATTTATTAGCGTACCATGCACTCACAATTGCAATTATAATAAAAGGGCTATGCTCGTACGTCATACGTACCTTAAGTTCCGAAGTCCAAGCCAAACCTTGCTTGAGTTCCATGCCTCGAGAAATATGTGCTAAAACCCATAAACAACTCACAATCAAGCATAAGCATGCATTCACGTGCCCATGCACGTTAGCAAACCACAAAACCCATCGTCAATCCATGACGATTACCAAAACAAAAGCCCTCCGGCTAAGCATACTTAAAACCCAAAATAATCCATTTAAAACGTTTAAAGGGTAGCCAAAAACTCAACCGGGAGTTCCGTTTAATTAACTTGGCTCCAACCAAACTATTTTAAAAGCCTAGCATTCCCATTGGAATGTGGACATTGTCCCAGAAGCCGACCTTTAAGTCGCAAATTCAAAATCCCACGAAAAAGTCAAGAAAATCAACATACACTCGCTGGCGATCGATCGCTATACCGGGCGATCGATCGCTAGCCCCTCGGCGATCGATCGCTCGATATAGTGATCGATCGCCAGACCTTGCTGGCGCGAGGCGATCGATCGCTCAAAAAGTGGCGATCGATCGCTTCTCCGAAGAAAAGCCTACTGCTTGCATGCGATCGATCGCCTGCTTCGGGCGATCGATCGCCATGCCCTGCAACTCGAAAAACTCCATTTTTAAAAGTTTGAAACCTCCATAAATCATACCCCAACTCCTCCCAACTCAAAACCTCAACAAATTTACACACAAGAACCTCCAACAAGGGTGCTCAACCCAAAATAAAACAAACCCAAAAGATTTTATGATTTCCACCAAAATCACTCAAACCAACCCAAACCCAAAAACCAAATCCATCAAAAACACAATCAAAACGAAGATAAAAGCAAGGGGAAGGAGATTACCAACTTATCTTCGAAGAATCCGGATCCTAAATCGAGCCTCCAACGATTTTCCTTGAAGGAGGAAGGGGAAAAGGGTTTGGGGATGGGTTATCGCAGGAGAGGGGAGAGAGGAGAAGAAATAGATTCCGAATGACGGAATCCCGAGTCCATCTGGTATATATAGCAAAAATGCCCCAAAATACCAATACCTCCACAAATACATAATGATTCATTAAAAATCATCTGTTTTCAAAAACTCTATCTCCAACATCAAATCCTCATACCAGCCCCAACATAAAGTACCCCGGACTCCCAGTCCCACCGAAAACTCAACTCATAGGTTTTCCACCAAAATGAGAATACAATCTCAACCTTTGGATCCAACGATCCCAAATGCCCGATTTTACAACCTCGGGAGACCCAAAACCGCAATTAATACACCGTTGCCACAATTGAAATCCATTAAGGATTATTACTACACCGGGATTAACACCAGTAATTTCCGGACATCACAATTTTTTTGGCCTGTAATCTTATTAGCTCAAAGCTACAACCGGTACCCTAAGATGTTATGAATGCATGTTTAGTCCATAATACGTTATTAGTATGATGTTAAGGTAGGACGACCCTACAAGAACAGTACAAGGGATCCGTATGAGGATGACACTATGCAGGGAGTGTCTTTCAAATTTACCGCTTTACATTCTGTAATTATGTAATGTGATATTGTGATTATTGGATTGGTGGTATTGCTATGCTCACCCCGTGTGGGGGCAGGTGAAACAGGTACAATGGTAGCTCCAGAGTTGAGATCGAGCTATCGATTGAACGTACTTCCAGGATCGAGGTACCAGTATGGGTATTGAGTAGGGCGCTTTATACATTAGATACACATACAGTAATTCGATGCTCGCATGTGAGCACTACTATGTGTGTATATGGTTTGTATAAATTTTGCTAGAGTTCTCTTTTTATATATGGTTGCATGCAATTAATTATGGAGTAATGCATGATGACTTGAGAACATGTAGTGTATTATGAGATGTATGTTCATGCTAGTGGGTCGGTATTGAGAATTGAACATTAAGTGGATTAATATTGAAAATTTTTATAGATGGCATGCTTGAGGTTTCCCATTTGTTATAAAAGCATGCACCATTATTGTGATAATACACTAATAGCGGGTTAAGGGAGCGAGGTCCTTACAACATTGGTTGGTCGAGGCCCCTTATGATTTCAATAACTATGTATTTGTTCACGTTATATGATTCATTGTGTGCGTATATTGTAAGGACCCCAGTGCCCTTAACCCGTTATTAGTGTATTAAGCCATACCACTAGTGCATATAATCATACTATCATGGGGAAAACCATATGCAAGTCCAACACCATATGCTATCCAGAAAATTTCTTGCATTCAATCCACATAATATTCAAATTCCCCAACCAAGATTATTCATATAACATGCACCCTCATAATACACTAACATACTCTTAGTTCATTTAACAATTCCATATTTAATTGCATGCAAACCATAAATGAATAGAGAAGAGCCATAGCCCATTTATACATTCCATATACACGTAAAATGTACTCACGTAAGAGCACCCAATGAACACGCGTGTATCTAATGTATAAAACACTCTACTGGATACCGTTACTGGTGCTTCGACCCTGGAAGCACCTCCCAAGCGCAACTCGATCTCAACTCTGGATCTATGTGCCTATCCAACCAGCTCTGGTATCTCGATCCTGGAAGTACCTCAAATCAACAGCCCTGGCTCAACTCCAAAGCCGCTGCTACACCTGTAATACCTGCCCCAACAGAGACAGCCCCCACACGGGGTGAGCATACCAATACCACCAATCCAATAATCATAACATTGCAATTCAAATACAGAATGTAAATTCCATAATTTAAATGATACTCCCTGGATGGTAACACCCTCATCCGGGATCCCCTGTATTGTCCCTGTTCTCAAAATAACCAAACTCATCAAATTCTCAAAGCCAGTTAATCGTCACATAGATTAACTAAATATGTGCTAAAACACATAAACAACTCACAATCAAGAATAAGCATGCGATCTCGTGCCCACGCACGTTTGCAACCTCCAAAACCCATCGTCAATTCATTACGATTACTAAAATAAAAGCCCCCCCGGCTAAGCATGCATAATACCCAAAATATACCATTTAACAAGTTTAAAAGATAGCCAAGAATTCAACCGAGAATTCCGTTTTATCAAACTTGGCCTCAACCTATCAATTTTAAAAGTATAACATTCCCATTGGAATGTAGACATTGCCCCGGATACGGCCCCTTTAAACCTCGATTCCAAAATCCCGACATTTTCCAAAAATTCCAGAAAAACAAATTCCTTCGGGTGGCGATCGATCGCCACCTTTATCGCGATCGATCGCCACACTCCAGTGGCCAACCAGTGCCCTCTCACGATCAATCGCCGAGACCTCGCGATCGATCGCCAGCACTGTTCATCGCCTTCAAAAGTTGGACTGCTCGTCGCGATCGATCGTCCCACCTCGGCGATCGATCGCCACCTACGATTTTCCGAAAAATTCCATGGTGTTTTTCACACCCAAACTCAAAACCAACACCCCATACACCACCAACACCTCAAATACAACATTTAAAGCCAATAAAAACTCTAAAAACTCAACTTGGATTTTTAACCCAAAAATCCCCAAATTCATAAACCAACAAAAACTTAACCAAAACCAACAAGATCACAATCAAAACGAAGATAAAAGCGAGGGGAAGGAGATTACCAACTTTTCTTCGAAGAATCCGGCTCCTAAATCGAGCCTCCGTCGATTTTCTTTGAATGAGGAAGGGGAAAAGGGTTTGGGGATGGGTTAACGCAGGAGAGGGGAGAGAGGAGAGGAAATGGATTCCGAATGACGGAATCCCGAGTCCATTTGGTATATATAGCAAAAATGCCCCAAAATACCAATACCTCCACAAATACATCATGATTTATTAAAAATCATCTCTTTTCAAAAACTCTCTCTCCAACATCAAATCCCCATACAGGCCCCAACATAAGGCACCCCGGACTCCAAGTCCCACTAAAAATCCAACTCAAAGGTTTTCCACCAAAATGAGAATACAATCTCAACCTTTGGATCCAACGGTTCCAAATGCCCGATTTAACAACCTCGGGAAACCCAACACCGCAATTAACTCCTAATTGCCACAATTAAAAATCCATCAAGGATTATTACTACACCGGGATTATCACCAGTAATTTCCAGACATCACAATTATCCCCCACTAATAAAATTTCGTCCTCGGAATTTGCACCGGTGTACTCCATGTAGCACCAGGACTACACAACAAAACAAAACCTCAACCCCGATTCTGGACCACATTAGAATCGAATTAACAACCGCGAGGACACCCACCTCGCACCAAGCTTTAAAATAAAGCAAACGCCAAAACCAACACAAAATCCAAAGGATAATAACATACCCCGATGCGAATCATCCCAGAAGTCAGTCTACCATGACTGCAAATCAACCAAATCTTCCTTGGTTCTGACATAGATATCTCCCCATGATATCTCCATCACCTGCCCACGATGCTTAACATGCATCGTTATGATGAGGACTACTAGCATACGACAGTATACTCACAGGAAACCCGGTTCCTGCTTTCCACCCCCATCTCCTCCAAAGGAGTAGTTGCACCGCTTGTAACACGGGTCGGGGAACCCATGGTCACCGATCCACACAAAGCACATCTCAGAAGATGTTCACACCGGTGTGTTCCAAAAAATCATATCTTGTCCCGACACACCATCAAGACTCCACAAAGTCTCAAGTTCCACAGAGGTCATGCAAGACAAACAATTGCATTTCTGCCACACGTGTCAACCACAACACCAAATAAATCCGAGTCCTGGCCACCCCTCGTCTATCCTGGGATTTAACAATCCTAAAACAAGAAGGCTATCGAATTAACCAGCAAGAACTACCATGGTTCCAAAATACGACAATCCCTCCTCAGGGGGAAACCAAACAGCCCTCACGATCATTCATCAGAATGCATCATGCCATCGAGATTACCGATCTCAGGGTGATACAATCTCTCACCGGAGATTCGCCAAACCAGGCATACTAATCCAACGTTCAACAAGGAACAAGAATAGAGTTGGCATTCGTATACACACACGGCATACATGCCCAAGTACTAACACAACATGCATATTCAATGCAATAGACTCGGGTATCTCCAATCATACCCGATCCCAAAACCAACTGACAAACCTGGATTATTCTCACCCCACGTAGAATGATGGTTGACCAACCAAAACCAAAGGGTGTGATTTCAACATCAACACCACACGGACCTAAAAGAACGAATCTCTCAAAAGATTCAACCGGTAGATATAACGATACTACCTTCCTTTCAAGGAAAAAGTCATGAACTCATGACCTTCCAACCTCGAATCGCCGTTCGGAAACCTGGATATATTTATGCCAAATATATCCCGGAACCTAGAAATACACACCTGGTTAGAATAGTGTATCCAAGACACTATTACCAAATCGAAACCCGTATACACCATCGTATACTAATTCCAACAATGCTCTGTACTAATACTATAGTACTTCACAACCTCGAGCATCACTCCGGAGACGTCTCCTCGAACGTCTCATCGGAAGTACGAAGCCATCACATAGTCCAACACTAGTAGGGCTTACCCCGGTTGATTCACATTCAACCCTCAACCAATGCCAGCTGTCTCCATGACAGTGCAACCCAAATCTCTCCATGAGATAGAATCGATATAGTAGTGTCACCCCACTACCTATATCTCAAAAACCATTGTGACTCCCATTGCATGCCATATGCAAGAGTGCTCAACCAGAGCTAACAACGACTTGTTGACACTCACGTTGGTATTTCCAACCAAATTGAGCTGCCCCAAAACAAGTCCCTCAAAACATTTGACGTATAAACGTGTCCGTGAAGTATTCTCTGCTTCAATCATCCTTCCACAAGAAGACTACAAAAGTCTACCATAACCCTCATCGTATCACCATATGATTCACCAAACTCGTATCCAACGAGCATTATAATGGCTAGCGATCCGCCGGCCCCATAGGCTCATACCAACATACCAACGTGACACACGTCACACACCATGCATTTTACAGTTGCGACACTATAATAGGCCATGCTCGTACGTCATACGTACCTTAAGTCTCCGTAGTCCAAGCCAAACCTTGCTTGAGTTCCATGCCTCGAGAAATATGTGCTAAAACACATAAACAACTCACAATCAAGAATAAGCATGCGATCTCGTGCCCACGCACGTTTGCAACCTCCAAAACCTATCGTCAATTCATGACGATTACTAAAATAAAAGCCCCCCCCGGCTAAGCATGCATAATACCCAAAATATACCATTTAACAAGTTTAAAAGATAGCCAAGAATTCAACCGGGAATTCCGTTTTATCAAACTTGGCCTCAACCTATCAATTTTAAAAGTATAACATTCCCATTGGAATGTAGACATTGCCCCGGATACGGCCCCCTTTAAACCTCGATTCCAAAATCCCGACATTTTCCAAAAATTCCAGAAAAACAAATTCCTTCGGGTGGCGATCGATCGCCACCTTTATCGCGATCGATCGCCACACTCCAGTGGCCAACCAGTGCCCTCTCACGATCAATCGCCGAGACCTCGCGATCGATCGCCAGCACTGTTCATCGCCTTCAAAAGTTGGACTGCTCGTCGCGATCGATCGTCCCACCTCGGCGATCGATCGCCACCTACGATTTTCCGAAAAATTCCATGGTGTTTTTCACACCCAAACTCAAAACCAACACCCCATACACCACCAACACCTCAAATACAACATTTAAAGCCAATAAAAACTCTAAAAGCTCAACTTGGATTTTTAACCCAAAAATCCCCAAATTCATAAACCAACAAAAACTTAACCAAAACCAACAAGATCACAATCAAAACGAAGATAAAAGCGAGGGGAAGGAGATTACCAACTTTTCTTCGAAGAATCCGGCTCCTAAATCGAGCCTCCGTCGATTTTCCTTGAAGGAGGAAGGGGAAAAGGGTTTGGGGATAGGTTAACGCAGGAGAGGGGAGAGAGGAGAGGAAATGGATTCCGAATGACGGAATCCCGAGTCCATTTAGTAGATATAGCAAAAATGCCCCAAAATACCAATACCTCCACAAATACATCATGATTCATTAAAAATCATCTGTTTTCAAAAACTCTCTCTCCAACATCAAATCCCCAGGCATTCCCCAACATAAGGCACCCCGGACTCCAAGTCCCACTAAAAATCCAACTCAAAGGTTTTCCACCAAAATGAGAATACAATCTCAACCTTTGGATCCAACGGTTCCAAATGCCCGATTTAACAACCTCGGGAAACCCAACACCGCAATTAACTCCTAATTGCCACAATTAAAAATCCATCAAGGATTATTACTACACCGGGATTAACACCAGTAATTCCCAGACATCACAATTATCCCCCACTAATAAAATTTCGTCCTCGAAATTTGCACCGGTGTACTCCATGTAGCACCAGGACTACACAACAAAACAAAACCTCAACCCCGATTCTGGACCACATTAGAATCGAATTAACAACCGCGAGGACACCCACCTCGCACCAAGCTTTAAAATAAAGCAAACGCCAAAACCAACACAAAATCCAAAGGATAATAACATACCCCGATGCGAATCATCCCAGAAGTCAGTCTACCATGACTGCAAATCAACCAAATCTTCCTTGGTTCTGACATAGATATCTCCCCATGATATCTCCATCACCTGCCCACGATGCTTAACATGCATCGTTATGATGAGGACTACTAGCATACGACAGTATACTCACAGGAAACCCGGTTCCTGCTTTCCACCCCCATCTCCTCCAAAGGAGTAGTTGCACCGCTTGTAACACGGGTCGGGCAACCCATGGTCACCGATCCACACAAAGCACATCTCAGAAGATGTTCACACCGGTGTGTTCCAAGAAATCATATCTTGTCCCGACACACCATCAAGACTCCACAAAGTCTCAAGTTCCACAGAGGTCATGCAAGACAAACAATTGCCTTTCTGCCACACGTGTCAACCACGACACCAAATAAATCCGAGTCCTGGCCACCCCTCGTCTATCCTGGGATTTAACAATCCTAAAACAAGAAGGCTATCGAATTAACCAGCAAGAACTACCATGGTTCCAAAATACGACAATCCCTCCTCAGGGGGAAGCCAAACAGCCCTCACGATCATTCATCAGAATGCATCGTGCCATCGAGATTACCGATCTCATGGTGATACAATCTCTCACCGGAGATTCCCAAACCAGGCATACTAATCCAACGTTCAACAAGGAACAAGAATAGAGTTGGCATTCGTATACACACACGGCATACATGCCCAAGTACTAACACAACATGCATATTCAATGCAATAGACTCGGGTATCTCCAATCATACCCGATCCCAAAACCGACTGACAAACCTGGATTATTCTCACCCCACGGAGAATGATGGTTGACCAACCAAAACCAAAGGGTGTGATTTCAACATCAACACCACACGGACCTAAAAGAACGAATCTCTCAAAAGATTCAACCGGTAGATATAACGATACTACCTTCCTTTCAAGGAAAAAGTCATGAACTCATGACCTTCCAACCTCGAACCGCCGTTCGGAAACCTGGATATATTTATGCCAAATATATCCCGGAACCTAGAAATACACACCTGGTTAGAATAGTGTATCCAAGGCACTATTACCAAATCGAAACCCGTATACACCATCGTATACTAATTCCAACAATGCTCTGTACTAATACTATAGTACTTCACAACCTCGAGCATCACTCCGGAGACGTCTCCTCGAACGTCTCATCGGAAGTACGAAGCCATCACATAGTCGAACACTAGTAGGGCTTACCCCGGTTGATTCACATTCAACCCTCAACCAATGCCAGCTGTCTCCATGACAGTGCAACCCAAATCTCCCCATGAGATAGAATCGATATAGTAGTGTCACCCCACTACCTATATCTCACAAACCATTGTGACTCCCATTGCATGCCATATGCAAGAGTGCTCAACCAGAGCTAACAACGACTTGTTGACACTCACGTTGGTATTTCCAACCAAATTGAGCTGCCCCAAACAAGTCCCTCAAAACATTTGACGTATAAACGTCTCCGTGAAGTATTCTCTGCTTCAATCATCCTTCCACAAGAAGACTACAAAAGTCTACCATAACCCTCATCGTATCACCATACGATTCACCAAACTCGTATCCAACGAGCATTATAATGGCTAGCGATCCGCCGGCCCCATAGGCTCATACCAACATACCAACGTGACACACGTCACAACCCGGTATACCATATCGTACAAACCATTATAGTTGTGGGTCATCACCCAACATATCTCTAAAACACCAAAGCTAGGGGTGTAAATGAATCGAATCGAGCCGAACTTTTAACAAATTTTAGTATTCGAATTCGAGTTCGAGTTCGAATAGACATGTTCGAAACTCGGTTCGAAGTTCGAACTTCTATTATTTTTTGTTCGGATTCGGTTCGAAATAGAGTTCGAATTCGAGCTCGATTCGAAATTTTCGAGCTCGAATTCGAACTTTTTCGAGCCAATAAATTGAAATATTGTATCAAATTTTTCGAATTAATTATATTTTACATTGGTACGGTTGAACCAATTTTTTGCACTTTCTATGGATCAAGATAAGAAATTTGTATCATGTTTTGGCTTTTATATCACTAATCCACATCTAACTAAAAAGAGAAGAAAAATTAAGATACCCTAACGCTGAACAAACAATCAATAAGATGAGTGGAAGAGAATCCACTTTAAGTGGACAAGCGATGTATAGATCCGGCAGGGAAGAGTGTCGTCGGCGTGGTTCTTGCAGGGATAAGCAGTGGCGGCGTGGATTTGACAGGAAGAGCAGCCGTGACTTAGATCTTGCTGGGAAGAGTGGTCGATGGTGTAGATCTGGCATGCAAGAACGACGATGACAACGACGACGTGGATCTTTTGGGATAGAACGACGGTGGAATGGACCTTGCAGGGGAGAGTGGCGGTAACATTGACTGGATTTGGAAAATGATATTAGGGAGTGGCGTGCATTTGGAATGAGAGCAGGCAGCTTCGTAGATCTAGAGAATGAGAGAGATGTGGCTTAGGGTTTTGGACAAGAGATAATATATGTACATAAAATTATATATATTTAATATATAAAAATATTATATAAATAAAATATTAAGGTTCGCGAACAGTTCGTGAACAATCGAACAATAAAAATTGAGTTCGAGTTCGGCTCGAAAAATAGTTCGAACATGTTTGAGTTCGGCTAAAATTCGATAATTTCGAATACGAATCGAATATTTGTCGAGCCGGCTCGAAAAGTTCGCGAGCCGGCTCGATTCGTTTACACCCCTAACCAAAGCACAATGGACAAACCGGTGTCCTTGCTCAACTATGATGCAATCCTAATCCATTAAGACTTATTCCACACCCTCAGGGTGGGTGTGCCCATGCCTAACACACATCACAACAACAAGCGAGTAGTTTCCTCAATGACTATTCTTACCACCAATCACTTGGCCTTAGCCAATCTAGCGAGTATACCCAAAGGATATCATTACTCGAACAATATATACTTCGAATATGTGCTGCGGTACAATTCCTGTACGGCGCACCCAATAATTCTTCGAGCAACCTGCTCGGCATAATGGTCTCGTCAACTAGTGACCCAGACACTACCATGTGCTCACCAAAGGCACTCAAACCATACAACCAAATACATAAACATGAATGTATTATTCATCAAAACAACGCCACGCGTCCACATAAACATCCCAAATAACATCGTCAAACATATGACGGTACATGTCGATACACGACATCCATAATCTCATCGTCAAACACATGACGGTATAAAACAACACATAGTGTTCACAATAATGATAACAAAAGTAATATGCCATACCTCATCGCTATCAAGATAGCGGATATATCCATCGTTCACCAGCGGTACACAAGCAGCACCCATCGCTCATAGGCGGAATAATCCAGTGCTACGCACATAGCTGTATAACCCATCGCTATAGAATCAGCGGCATGATCATTCGCCATAGAGTCAGTGGCACAAAACATCGCTATAGATATCCGGCGGTATGAACCATCGCCATAGATGTAGCGGAATGTACCATCGCTATATGATACCTGGCGGCATAAACCATCGCCATAGAATACCCGGCGGTATGAACCATCGCCAATAGAATACCCGGCGGCATGAACCATCGCCAATAGAATACCCGGTGGCATGAACCATCACCAATAGAATACCCGGCGGCATGAACCATCGCCAATATATGTAGCGGAATAATTGCGGACTCAAGAGGTACTCACACTCATGTAGTACTTTGTTCCCGATCGCATCGCTACTTCATGACAGCGGAAATACCCCTTGCTTCGACATATTAGCGGCATAATATCCCTCGCAATAGTAATATGACAGCGGCATTATCCTTCGCTTCGACATATTTGCGGCAAATATTCTTCATCGCTATAATATGACAGCGGCAAGTATTCACATCGCTACGCCATGCATGCTACCGTAATGCATATCCCTATTCCAATAATTGTTTCGGCACGACAGCGGCATCATCACTTCGACGTGACAGCGACATTTACCATCGTTCGACACGACAGCGGCATCATCGCTTCGACGTGCATGCAACCGTAATGCATAACCCGTATTGCAATAAACATCGCCATGAGTGTATTTTAATGCACCTCGCTCCAACATTTAGCGGCAAAGCACTAAAATCATCACTCCGATGTATATCTATGCAACCATAATGCATAGTCCATGTCTCATATGACCCTGCAACCACCATGGTTAGCAACAAAATATCCCAAATATGAACACATATCATAAACGCACATAAGAAACATAGTTGTGCCACACAACACTAACTATTATCATGCATAGGTAGGTGCTTCTCATTCCCATTAACATTTTCCTAGGCCTCAACAGCCCCAAAGAGCTAACCACTGCTCTGATACCACTAATGTAAGGACCCCAGTGCCCTTAACCTGTTATTAGTGTATTAAGCCATACCACTAGTGCATATAACCATACAATCATGGGGAAAATCATATGCAAGTGCAACACCATATGCTATCCAGAAAATTTCTTGCGTTCAATCCACATAATATTCAAATTCCCCAACCAAGATTATTCATATAACATGCACCCTCATAATACACTAACATACTCTTAGTTCATTTAGCAATTCCTTATTTAATTGCATGCAAACCATAAATGAATAGAGAAGAGTCATAGACCATTTATACATTCCATATACACGTAAAATGTAATCACGTAAGAGCACCCAATGAACACGCATGTATCTAATGTATAAAACACTCTACTGATACCGTTACTGGTGCTTCGACCCTGGAAGCACCTCCCAAGCGCAACTCGATCTCAACTCTGGATCTATGTGCCTATCCAACCAGCTCTGGTATCTCGATCCTGGAAGTACCTCAAATCAACAGCCCGGGCTCAACTCCAAAGCCGCTGCTACACCTGTAATACCTGCCCCAACAGAGACAGCCCCCACACGGGGTGAGCATACCAATACCACCAATCCAATAATCATAACATTGCAATTCAAATACAGAATGTAAATGCCATAATTTAAATGATACTCCCTGGATGGTAACACCCTCATCCGGGATCCCCTGTATTGTCCCTGTTCTCAAAATAACCAAACTCATCAAATTACCAAAGCCAGTTAATCGTCACATAGATTAACTAATACCGTTCTATTTTGCCAGTTCCATAATCAATATGGTAAAATCATTATATAAAAGACCGTAGATCTCACATATATCTAACCAATGATTCCATGTTCCTATTTCATTGCTCGCTCCACAATAGCGGCATACTAAACCCCGCGCACGCTCAACAATAGCGGCGTCATAACCGATGGTCGCCCAACGGCGACAGCATCCCAAATCATTGCTCGCTCAATAGCGGCACCGTATGGTTCCCAATGTATAACCATTTGACGCAAATACCATTTACCATGCATATCGTTATCCATTTATAGCAAATATCATGCACCATGCATTTCAATACCTATCCGATGCAATTACCACATGCCACATATTTCAATGTCCATATAATGCAATCACCACACACCATGTGTTCCAATACCCATTTAATACAATTATCACACACCATGCATTTTACAGTTGCGACACTATAATAGGCCATGCTCGTACGTCATACGTACCTTAAGTCTCCGTAGTCCAAGCCAAACCTTGCTTGAGTTCCATGCCTCGAGAAATATGTGCTAAAACACATAAACAACTCACAATCAAGAATAAGCATGCGATCTCGTGCCCACGCATGTTTGCAACCTCCAAAACCCATCGTCAATTCATGACGATTACTAAAATAAAAGCCCCCCCCCGGCTAAGCATGCATAATACCCAAAATATACCATTTAACAAGTTTAAAAGATAGCCAAGAATTCAACCGGGAATTCCGTTTTATCAAACTTGGCCTCAACCTAGCTATT
This sequence comes from Haberlea rhodopensis, assembly GCA_907163345.1. NCBI lineage: Eukaryota > Viridiplantae > Streptophyta > Magnoliopsida > Lamiales > Gesneriaceae > Haberlea > Haberlea rhodopensis. Next base: position 162,212 of record CAJQUN010000681.1, read on the forward strand.
TTAAAAGTATAACATTCCCATTGGAATGTAGACATTGCCTCGGATACGGCCCCTTTAAACCTCGATTCCAAAATCCCGACATTTTCCAAAAATTCCAGAAAAACCAATTCCTTCGGGTGGCGATCGATCGCCACCTTTATCGCGATCGATCGCCACACTCCAGTGGCCAACCAGTGCCCTCTCGCGATCGATCGTCAGCATTGTTCATCGCCTTCAAAAGTTGGACTGCTCGTCGCGATCGATCGCCCCACCTCGGCGATCGATCGCCACCTGCGATTTTCTGAAAAATTCGAGCTTCCATGGTGTTTTTCACACCACAAACTCAAAACCAACACCCCATACACCTCCAACACCTCAAATACATTTAAAGCCAATAAAAACTCTAAAAACTCGACTTGGATTTTTAACCCAAAAATCCCCAAATTCATAAACCACCAAAAACTTAACCAAAACCAACAAGATCACAATCAAAACGAAGATAAAAGCGAGGGGAAGGAGATTACCAACTTTTCTTCGAAGAATCCGGCTCCTAAATCGAGCCTCCGTCGATTTTCCTTGAAGGAGGAAGGGGAAAAGGGTTTGGGGATGGGTTAACGCAGGAGAGGGGAGAGAGTAGAGGAAATGGATTCCGAATGACGGAATCCCGAGTCCATTTGGTATATATAGCAAAAATGTCCCAAAATACCAATACCTCCACAAATACATCATGATTCATTAAAAATCATCTGTTTTCAAAAACTCTTTCTCCAACATCAAATCCCCATACAGGCCCCAACATAAGGCACCCCGGACTCCAAGTCCCACTAAAAACCCAACTCAAAGGTTTTCCACCAAAATGAGAATACAATCTCAACATTTGGATCCAACGGTTCCAAATGCCCGATTTAACAACCTCGGGAAACCCAACACCGCAATTAACTCCTAATTGCCACAATTAAAAATCCATCAAGGATTATTACTACACCGGGATTAACACCAGTAATTCCCGGACATCACATATATGAAAAACACTTTTTTCACAAGCACTACCCACTCTGGCCAGAGATTCCTTGAATCATATACAAAAAAACACATAGGACATCCTTGTTCATCAAGACCAGTGATGAATCCCCCAACGACAATCATAGGTCTCTGACAACATCACTGATACCCAAAATAACAACTTTATGACCCGCAAGTGATTTGTCATTAAATCAAAGTACACAGCTATCTGTCAAGACCTCAATGACGCCTTGGGTCATGAGGAGTAATGGTGCAGACTAGGAATTCTATACTCGACAAATGGTAACCACTTATAGAATTTCGAGTAGGGTCGTCCAGTGAACTCATTCCTAATGAGCACCTATTCTTGTGTGCTGACTTCTCCAAGCCAACATAGATGAAACGTGTGACGCTCTACACTAGACACATCATGAGTACCAGTCTCTAATGAGCATATATCGATATCCCATTCTCGAAAGCTCATCGACCATGAACATTCAGAAATCGCAGTCGAGAATGCATTTCATGGTCCCTATCATATGCGTAACCTCATTCTATGGACTATAGCAAGCTCAAGGACTTCATCAATGCATCAAGATGCATGGGTAAACAGATGAAGAAGTGACATATATATTAATATTCAAACAAAGATTTGTCATAATAAGATTATAAGTACAATCAATCAACTATTGATTTACTTAGTCTCATATGACAGCATTATCTTTCACTTTCCCAAAGCCAACTACTCACGTGTTTCGAGACCATCTTCCAAAGATGTCTGACAGACACCAATCGTTGTAAAGGCTTTGTCAAAGGATTCACTATAATTTTCTGTTGAAGCAACTCTCTCGATAATAATGTTGCCTCTACCATCTCTATCATTAGATGGTATTTTCTCAATATATGTTTGGATACTGATGAGATCTTGGCTATTCATAATAGACCAACTGTTGTCACAGTACTCAGGAAATATGTCAACAGTACTAGAAATTACACCCAACTTTTGGATGAAATTTTATCCAAACTGCATATTTGCTGCATCGTATATTGCAATGTATTCAGCTTCAGTGATGGATTCCGATGTGGTGTCTTGCTTGGAACGTTTACAAGAGACAACACCATTATGGAGCTTAAATACAAATCCGAACATCGATTTGGAATCATCTACATCCGACTTAAAATTAGCATCAGCTTAGCTTTTAACTTTTATTTCTCCACTTACAGATCCAAAAACCATGAACATATCCTAAGTTCTTCATAATTAGTTGAGGATTATTTTCACAGTTTTCCAGTGACCTTCACCGGGATTTGTCTGATGTTTGCTCATTACACTAAGAACATATGTCAGGCCAAGTACATAAGATAACATACATTATGCTATTAAAAATTGAAACATAAGGTGCCAATGCCATCTTTTCTCTCTCCTCATCAATCTTAAGACCCATCGACTCGAGATAAAATACTATGACATATTGGGAAGTAACTGCTTTTTCGACTATTCCATGCGAAACCCTTTTAGCACAGTGATTATGTACGTAGATTGAGAGATCTCAAGTATCCTTTAGATCTATCCCTATAGATCCTTACGTCAAGCACGTAGGACGCTTCTCCCAAATCTTTCATGGAGAAATTAGAAGATAATCATGCTTTAATTGATTAATCCAACACCATTCACAATGAGCATGATATAATCAACTTAAAGCATCACAAACGTAACCGTGCTCCCACTAACCCTTTTGCACACACATGTCACTTCCGCATTTTTAACAAAATCAAACACTTTGATGACGTTATCAAAACGGAAGTTCAAACTTCGGGATGCCTTCTTACGCCTATAAATGGACCTATGGAGTTTGCAAACCTTTTGCTCACTCCCAATGGTTGTGAAGCCCTCTGTCTGCCTTGTATAAAAGTCTTCACATCCATCTGTTGTATCTCATAGTCATAATATGAATATATAGCTAATAATATTCGAATAAACTTTAGCATCATAACCGATAATTTTTTTTTCACAGACAACTCTTTACCTATGAGAATAAATGTTTCCCACCTGTCAAGCTTTGAAGGTCAGTACCTTCTATCCACTCCAAGCTTTCGCTTGTAGATCCATTTGCAGCCAATGAGAACAATTCCCAAAGAGGATCTACTAAGGTTCATACCTTATTAGAGTACGTGGAGTCTCCAATTCACATAAGCAGAACAATCTCAAATCTATATTTGGATTATTTTTCAGTCCATATCGTATATAGAGTTTTGGTCAATGTATTGGTATGAATTATGTTCAAAAAATATGTAACTTTAGAGAGTTAATCAGAGAGAATCACATTCTCTTTAAGATAACTCAACATCATCTTGCACTAACATTTAGTGCTCCACATACGTCCATATGAATAAAATTCAATGGACATTCAGCACATTCTAGAGATATGTAGGATTTAAGTTATCATTCTTTTTATATTCTTTGAACATAATCATACTAATCGTTCACCAGATTCAATAAAACACGCATTCTTAAAAATACTGTAAATCATATTCACAAATTTAAAAGAATATCATTCTCTATCAAAATAGGAACAATGTTCATGATTAAATATAGAACAAATAAATAATTGCCCAAACTAGTTCTTAACCAGTTCAACATTTTATATTAAATAAATGTTTCAAACATCATTTGCAACAACTCTTACTACAATACTGAGCCTCAGGTAGGTTTCACCTTCTTAGGGCTCTCTACTTCTTTTCATCATATGCAACTCTTTACAAAGATGTGAGCACAACTGACATCATATACCAAAGAAGTAGAACCAATTGAAACATTAATTTTAATATAAAATATACCCTTTCTAGAACGCTTCTAGTCTAGGTATTTCTTACAATTTTGCGACATTGACCAGCAGTGAAATCATAGTTGATTCTCCTTTTTAGTTGCTACTATACCCATTTTTATCTTTTGAGTTCGAGAACCATCCTTTCCTCTACTTTATCATTGAATCCTTCCTACCAATTGTAGAAGATTCAACAAGAAGAACACGTTTCTCTTTTGAATAAAGGAATCATGAGTTTCCAACATTTTGACTATAAGATCAAATCTACAGCCAATTAATGAGGTATTGTCACATTCAGATTTTTCAATTTGTCAACAAGAGATATTTTTCTTACACCATGCTCATAGACTGAAGCCCCATCTTGCATGTGAAATGAAAATAACTCTTTTGAAGTCGCGAGTCTCAGTAATCGCGTCTGTTCACCTAACAACATTTGTAGATGTTGGAAAATATCAGCAATGTGAGCGAGTTTCTCATATCTATATTGAAAACTCATTGGTGACATTGATGCTATCATATAACACCTAACCGAAAGATCATCGTCCCACCACTTCTCAAGTGTGGCGATCTCTTCATGAGGCGAACCGGGAGACACTTCAACAAGGGGCTCCCACCAAGGGTATAGTAACCTATTAAAAGCAATCACTATTTTAAATTACGTAGTCAATAAAAATAATTTGGTCCGGTTAATTTGTTTGTATCGAGACTTGATCGAATTCACGGCAATCACTATATTGAGAATAAACAGAAAATATAAGCAAACCATTTGATTATTAATTAATTCAAAAACTATGGACTTTAGTTATTAAATGCTCCCACTAAATTTTTCAAATTCGTCACCCTCATGACAAATGAACGAAAAATCATATTTTCTTAGTGGGCTTGGAGTCCAACTAGCCCACGATAGCCCGGGCGAGGGTCCAGCCGACCTCATAATACTAAAGGTAGCTCACAATTGCATCATATGCAACCCCCAAGATATTCATCTCGTCATTGGCATAACCCTACGGAGGCAGGCCAATTATGCATTCTCACGTCAAACTAACTCATCCCAAGGATGGTAATGTCCGCCAATAAGACCCCACGAGGGTGAGCAATCTTAAAGGTTAATAGAACCCTATCCATAATTAAGTGGCAGTTAAACACACAGCTTTTCCATGCAGATGCCCCCCACGAGAGTGAGACAAGACACCTGACACAAGTAGCGTTTCATGGCTTAACTGTTGATGGAAGTCGGGAAGCAACAAACTCCTTTGAACTAGCTTTACAGTTTGATATTAAATTTTTTGAATCATATTCAAAAGTAATAATTTTAAAATCTCATCAAGCGCTTGTTTGTTTGTTTGTCGGATTCATGCAACTATGTTTTATTCATGCAATCATATCTACTAATAAAACATACAAACAAACATTTATCATACATCACATGCATAATAAAAATAAATATGGACGATTATGACCTTTTCCTAATTGATCCACGTGATCCATACGTGGATCACAAGTCTGTCTAAGGCTATGCGGGTATGTTATGCAATCCTATACATTTTTGCTTCCATTATACATGTCTTGATTCTTGATGCTCCATCTTCAATCTCGATCTCCCACTAATTCTAATGATATTACATTTAAATCGTGCAAACAAGAGAATGAGGATACAAATACGGGGTGTGATACATCAGAAATAGAGAGCAGGCACGCAGGCCCGATAACCAAAAATCACAATTATAACGAAAAAATAAAACCTAAACACTCACCTAAACACGTTTGTCAAGACTCGTAATAATCCATCATGCAATCACATCATATGTAATTAAATATTAAACAAAACAATTACATCATATGTAATTATTGTGATGCCCGGGATTAATAGCGTTAATCCCGGTGTGGTAATAATCCTTAATGGATTTTAATTGTGGCAATTATGAATTAATTGTGGTTTTGAGACTCCCAGGGATTTTAAAATCCGGTATTTGGAGTCGTTGGATCCAAGGGATGAGATTGTATTCTCATCGTGGTGATAACCTTGGAATTTGGTTTTTGGTGGAATCTGGGGTCCGGAGTACTTCGTACTGGGGATGGTAATGGAATTTGATTGGAGAGATAATTATTAAAACAGATGATTTTTAATGAATCATTATGCAGTTGTGGAGGTATTGGTATTTTGGAGCCTTGGTGCTATATATACCAAATGGACTCGGTATTCCGTCATTATACGGGATCTCTTCCCTCTCTCCTCTCCCTCGCGCCTCTCTCTCACCCCAAACCCTTCCCCTCTTTTCTCTTGGGAACAAATCGATGGGGGCTCGTCTTGGGAGCCTGATTTCTTGAAGAAAATTTGGTAATCTTCTTCTCCTCACCTTTAGCTTCGATTTGATTATGGTATGATGCTTGTTGGTCAAGTATTGGGTTGGATTTGAGATTTTGGGGTTTTGGTTTAAAATCTAAAATATTGTTTTTAGGGTTTTTATTGAGTTTATTTGGTGTATTTGAGGTGTTGAGGAAGTTAGGGGTGTTGGCTTTGAGTTTGGGTGTGAAAAACACCATGGAAGCTCGAGTTTTTTGGAAAATTACATGTCGCGATCGATCGCCGAGGAGGGCCGATCGATCGCGACGAGCAGGTGTAAAATTGGTGAAGATGAACAGTGCGGGCGATCGATCGCGAGCGAGTTGGCGATCGATCGCGATCGATCGTGATAAGGCGTTGTTGCCCACTGGACAGGGGCGATTGATCGCGATAAAATCGGCGACCGATCGCCGCCGTAGGATTTTTTTTTTTTTTGGAAAATTTTGGAAAATGTCGGGATTTTGGAAACGGGGTTTAATTAACCGATTTCCGGGGCAATGTCTACATTCCAATGTAAATGCCATACTTTTAAAATGGGTTGGTTGGAGCCAAAGTTTAATAAAACGGAATTCTCGGTTGAGTTTTTGGCTATCTTTTAAACATATAAAATGAAATATTTTGGGTACTATGCATGCTTAGCCGTGGGGCTTTTATTTTGGTAATCATCATGGATGGACGATAGGTTTGGAAGTTGTGAACGTGCTTGGGCACGTGATTGCATGGCTATCTTTAATTGGGAGTTATTTGCATGTTAGCACTTAACTCATCGGGTCGTGGAACTCAGGCAAGGTTGGACTCGAACTACGGGATTATAAGGTACGTATGACGTACGAGCATAGCCCTTTAATATAATTGCAATTGTTGAGTGCTTGGTACACTGTATTGCAATGAATGTACGGAAGTGCATGGTATATGGTATTAGCAATAAACGGATATTGAAATGCATGGTTTATGGTATTTGCTACAAATATATATATGCATTGGGAATTATATGGTGCCGCTTTTGAGCGAGCAATGATTGGGATGTTGTAGCCTTTGAGCGAACATCGGTTATGACGCCACTGCTGTTGAGCATGCGTGAGAATGAAATGCCGCTATTGTAGAGCGAGCAATGAAATAGAAAGATAGAACCATAAGTGAGATACATGGAATATTTGTAATCATTGTTTAATGATTTGGTATTATTGATTATGATATCGGTATGTGCCAGATGGATTTGTTATTCAATGTAATGATTAACTGGCATTTGGGAATTTGATGGTTTCGGCTATTTTGAGAACAGGGGCAGTACATGGAATCCCGGATGAGGACGATACCATCCAGGGAGCATCTTTTATATTTCATAGCATTTACATTTTTGTAAATTATGAATTGTATTATTGTGATTATTGGATTTGGGATATTGATATGCTCACCCCGTGTGGGGGCTGTCTCTGTTGGGGCAGGTGATTAGGTACATCGATGGCTTTGGAGATGAGCTCGAGCTATGTATTGGAGGTGCTTCCAGGGATCGAAATACTAGCGAAGGTATTGAGCACCGTATTTTATACATTTGATACACACATACCTATTTGATGCTCGCATGTGAGCACTATTATGTGTATCTGGCATGTATAAAAAGGCAATGGCCTTTCTCTCTTCATTTATGAGTTGCACGCAATTATTTATTGAATTGCTAAATGAACTGAGAATATGTTAGTGTGTTATAATGGTGCATGATATGTATGTGGACTTGGTTGGGGAAAACTAGACATTATATGGAATAATGTAAAGAAATTTAATTATTATTAACATAATTTGCTATGGTGACAAGTGGGTTTTTTTCCCCTACATGTTTGATTACATGCACTAAATGTTTGGATTAATACACTAATAACGGGTTAAGGGCACGTGTGTCCTTACAATTATACTAATCACATCACAATAATTAATTTATTCTATCGTTTCTCACTGATCGTATCATTAATTGAAAATATAATTAACAAATTAATTTTATTGAATTTCTAATTAATTAATTTTCAATTAATTTTCATCGCCGTCACCTTCCCCAGTGAGCTAGCCGCATATCTCGCGCCGTGGATCCAGGAATCCCATCTCGAAATGTCAAGAAATATGCAGGCAAAACCTCGCGCGAGCGCATCCTGGTCGCGGAACCTTTCCGCCTGTGTGCGCATGGTCGCAATTCCTCCAGCCCATCGCACGTCCGGTGGATTCGCGACTCACAATTCTGTATAGCACACATGGTTGCTTCATCCTGCGCAGGCTGCGCACGGAGAACAATTCTCCGCGGTTGTGCCGCCGTTAGACCTCATCCTTGCGTCCTGGCTGCCGGTGCTTCATCGGTGATGGTGATGTCGAAAACATTTTCCGGCGATGGGTTAGCGGCGCACCAAAAACGCTTTCTGATGCTGATGAATTTTTGTTTTCAATTAAAACTCCTTTTAATTGATTTTCTATGTTTTTCCGGATTCCAAAATCTTGAAAACTCAAACACGATTAGTATCTATTTGAAAACGATCTAATAAAAAATAATTATCACATACATGAATCAAAGCGCAATCTGGCTCTGATACCACTGTTGAGTTTCCGTCCCCCGGCGTCAGATACAAACGCAGCGGAAAATAAACATAAATAGATCTAACCCAGGGACGGACGATCGCGCCTGATTCATAAACATGCATAAATAGAATATGCACGAAAAGATATTACCGTTCACCGACGTGAATATGATGGCGGTAACCCTCGAGTCCAATCAACATGACCATATCTACTAGCCCAACACCAGTGCTAGCATGGTGTCGGCGTTTCTATGAGAAATAGTTTATTGTATGGAATGATTAAGAGTCCACTTTCTCATAGGGTCATTAAGTCACTAATGAGCTTTGGGTGCATAAAGCCCAACATGCCAACATTTGGCTTGTAGGGCACATATGCTACAGTGTTTGCGCTCAACAACAAAATTTTGTTGAGGGTATTCCATGCAAGAAAATTAGAGGACACCATGTGCAAAAGAATCCTTAAAACCAAGCTCATGAGCATTATCAGAATGAAAGCTCTTGATGATAACATTAAACTGAGGTCAAACCATATCGAAAAATGTGGAACAACATTGATCACCTCAGATTTGGTTTTGTGTAAGAAAACCCATATAAACCGAGAATAATCATCAACAAGAGTCACAAAATATATCCCCTGTGTAAGCATGGGCATGATATGGACCCTAAATGTCACCATGTATTAAATCAAAAGGTAATTTGAAATATTATAGCTTGAAACAAAAGGTAGTCTACGCTGTTTAGCTAAAGGGTAAACATAACATGAAGATTGAGCAGACTTATTAAGAGCACCAAATTGTAATTCATCCTTCAAGATGATTGTGACAAGTATGGGCAAACACCTTAGTCACTGCAGCAACAAAAAATGTGGAACCAGAATCCGGACAGAAAATATACAAATCTCCAACCATGAAATGATTATAAGCAGTTAACACACTTACAAAGATCATATTAATTGAATTCAGGAACATATAGAGTATCCTTCAATACTATGTGGAACTGAGGCGAACATCGCCAAAAGTATTAACTGTAATAATTGTACTATTTGAGTGTATGACATTAGAATTATTTAAATCCTTCATGAACAAGAAGGCTCTAGAATCGGAGCAAATATGTCTAGAAGCATCGAAGTCCGTAATCCACAAATTATGTTTGAAAAAATATCCTAGCAATGGAACAGATATGCATGTACCTGTTGCAAAGAAAGAATTACCCAGATTGGTCGAAGGACCAGCTTTTGCTGTCAAAGTTCACAATTCACGTCCAACAAGAAGTGGTTCTGATTGAAGCACCAAAACTCGAGGGCCTAAGAAAGAGAGATCATTCTGCACGCGTCGTGAAATACATGGTCATACAGTTGATACGTGTTACAAATCCATGATTACCCCCAATTTATAAATTCAAGCCAAGGACCAATCATGATTTTCTGCCACCTGCTTCTTCACCAGCTATTGCCTGTGTGAATCAAGTTTCAAACCAAGATTCTCACAGTCTCTCTCTGGATAGAAACTACTTCCACTCGCTAAATCTTCAGCAATATCAGCAACTGATGAAGATTTTGCAATGTGTGCCATAGTGAGAGCCAATGGATATTTGACGTTCTTCCTGTGAGACTAGGGAGAACACTATTGAGAAAATAACACCATTTTTTCTCTTGTCAGATATGTGAGAGTACGGAATAAAAACACACAAGATTTCGTGGTTCGACAAATAATAAGCCTACGTCCACGGGGCTGCTGCAGATGTTTTATTGAAGAAAAATATACAAGTGTTTGTACACAAGATTACGTGGTTCAACAAAAAATAAGCCTACGTCCACGGGGCTGCTGCATATGTTTATTGAAGAAAAATATATAAGTGATTACAAACACTGACAACACCCAATCTGAAAAACACTCAGAAAATTATATACCAATTTTCTCTTACTAGTATTTTTACTCTGATTGCACTCAGTGTTATATTTTTTCTGTACAATTTTTGGATGTAATTTTGCTAAATGAATCACAACTCTATTTATAGAGGTTCTTCACGCATTTTGGCCAAAAACGACTTCACGTGTTTGGCAAATTTTTCTCCACACGTTAACTTTTGGCCAAATTTTTCTACGTTTTTGACTAATCGTTTTGGCCAAAAATTTCTTCGGTGCTTTTCAAGTGGGCCGGCCAGCTTTTTATTTTTATTTTTAATTTTCAAACTTTTGACTAACAATCTCCCACTTGAAGACTGATATCAATATGTCTTCACACTTCTATCAATGCAGCAGCATTTTCTGGTCTATCAATCAAGCAAGCCAACTGAAGTTGAGCACAACTTCACCACCTTTGTTAACATATATGCTGGATTTTTACTTCTTTGGATATTCTCTAATGTTAGCACATCATCCTCAAGCAGAGACCTGTTGAAGTGATAAGACCAATGTATTTTGTTCTAGAATGGAATGCTGAATTCTTTGCCAGATATATTGCACACTGTCTATCACTACACAAAACATTCTTCTCCTGGTTGAATCACAGCTCTATGAACAAACATTGAAGTAATATCAACTCTTTACTGGCTTCTGTTACTGCAATATACTCAGCCTCTGTAGTGGATAAAGCTACAATCTTTTGTATCTTTGACATCCAACTAATAGCTGTAGTTCCAATAGTGAATACATAACCCTTGGTGCTTAATCAGTGATCGAAATCACCTACATAGTCTGCATCTACGTAACCTTGTACTTTTAGTTATCCTTTTCCAAAGTTCAAACACTTCTTTACAGTGCCTCCTCTTACATACCTCAAAATCCCCTTATCTGCTTCCCGACGAGTCTTTCCTAGATTTTACATAAACCTGCTGACAACTCCTACTGCATGGCCAATGTCTGGCATTGTACAGACCATCACGTACATCCAACTCCCAATGGTTGAAGCGTAAGGAACTTTAGCCATGGATTCTTTTTCTTCCTCCGTCTGAGGACAATAGTCCTTGGATAGGCAAAAGTGACTAGCCAAATGTGTGCTAACTGATTTGGCATCGCCCATGTTGAATCTTTACAAAACACGATTGATGTACTCCGCCTGAGATAACTGCAAAATTTCATTTTGCTTATCTCTTGTGATTTGTATTCCAAGTATCTTTCTTACTGGATCCAAGTCCTTCATGTCAAATTCTTTTGACAACTGCTGTTTCAAGTTTCTGATCTCGTCTATATCAGAACCAGCTACTAACATATCATTGACATAAAGTAGCAAAATGATATAATTGGACTTATATTTCTTGAAGTAGCAACAATGGTCGACGATGCACTTCTGGAAACCTTACTTGTGCATAAAGCCGTCAAACTTTAAGTACCGCTGCCTTGGAGCTTGTTTCAGGTCGTACTAGCTTTTCTTCAATTTGCACACCTTATTCTCCACCCCTTTCTATGTGAAACCTTCTGGTTGAAACATATAGACCTCCTTGTTAATGTCTCTATGAAGAAACACAGTCTTCACGTCCAATTGCTCAATATGGAGGTTTTAACTGACAACGATACTCAATACAGTCATAATAGTATTGAACTTCACAACTTGAGCAAAATATTTTGAGTAGTTAAATCCTTCTTTTTGTTGGAATCCTTTGATGACAAGTCCGACTTTGTATCTCTTGGAACCATCGTGCTCTTCCTTCACCCAATACACCCATTTGTTGTGAAGTGCCTTTTGCTCCATAGGTAACTCAACAAGTTCCCATGTCTGATTGGACATTAAAAACTTCATATCGTCTTTCATCCCACTTGCTGGCATCTTTGGTCTGACAAGCTTCCTCGTAGCATTCAGGCTCACCAGCATCAGTTAGCAACAGATAGTTCATATACCTTCTATTAGGTACATTAGGCCGATAACTACTTAAATTCAAGAACTGTAGCATGAGACTGTGGTGCATCAGACTGCTGCTCGATGTCTTGATCAATTGATTCACCAAACTGAGAAATCTCAACTATCTGCTCCACATGACTTTCTGGGATATCATCCACCTCTGCATACATTGGCTCACTATGTTTCGAGTCACTGACAACTGTGTATGCATTTTCTTATACATTACTCGTACGTTGAAGATTACATCTCTGATGCGGATCATCTTCTTGTTTTCATTATCCCAAAAACGGTAGACTCATGTTCACCATAACCAATGAAAGTGCACTTCTTTGATTTGGGTTCAAGTTTATTTCTGTGTGCATCACTGATATTTACATATGCTAAACAGCCAAAATCTTTAAGATGTGAGAGGTTTACCTTTTTCCGCTCCATACTCCTTCAATATACATGCACTGATAAACTAGCGGTGCATGTATATTACATGCACCGCATCTCTGTTGCATAGTTTATATATCCTATAGTGGCACATGTTAGAGACGCTAAAGTAATTTCAGTTACATGCATATTTATAACATTATTGCATCTTACCTATTCCCATCCTTTGCAGTTGCTGACAGAAGTATGCCCTTCAAACAAGAATTCAAAAAAGTTCCATCAAGTAATAACATAGGGCGACAAAATTTAAAACCATCCATACAAGCACGAAACGACACAAACAAACTGATGAATCAGTTACAGTCGTCAACTTCAAGCTCTACAAAACTCCCAACATTAGTCATCTTCACCGCATCGATGTACCACCTCAACTCTTTGAAAGACTCATCATAATTTCCAAAGCAGGAGACCTAACCTTCTCCACACTTCTCCATGCCTTAATATGCGTGATATCCAACCCATAATCTTTTTTCATTAACTCCATTACACATAGCAAAAAAGTTTGGATTGGAACTGACTTGTTCACAAATAATTTCTGATATTAAATCTGAAACAATCCTTTTCGATTTGTCTTTCATGACTCGTAGACCACAAGTGTGAATGTTGTTCAATTTCTTTATGTAGAAAGAATCATTTACACGTGAAATGTTGGCACTCACAAACCAACCGCACCCATCAACGTGCTTCTTAGCACATTCATCAACTACTATATCTTTATTATTTTTCACATAGTTGTAATCAAAACCAACATCCATAGAATATTTATTCAACTCACTTCGAAACTCTTCAACACCACCTATAAATACATGACCGACCCGACTAATAATTGATGATCATCCAGAACATAACAACTTCTCCTTGCCTTTAATGTTGCATCTTCGATATTCTGAATCAAATCCCAAACCTGATGGTGAACTGCAAATTTGTTATGTCGATATATGTGCCCCACCTGAGTCTATTGATGCATGTAAATCAGAAATAGGCTCTAGAGGTGCATGTATATTGCGTATACCGCTTGACTCTGTCAATAAATTTATATCACATGCAATTGCGTCTAGCGATGCATGTATGTCACATGCACCTCTAGACACGATCTGTGAACTACCACCACTTTCACCTACAGACCTCAACAATGAAGCATTACAATCAACAACGTACACTGTCAACAAACAAATATTGACCATCTTACATAACACAAACATATTTCTCATATCAATTGCATTACTCAAGCAACAATTAGGGTGCTCATCGATTGAGTATTTGAAACAAAATTCATCATCATTGAAATCGCACCACTTAGCAGATGCACAACCTATTAAATCACTGAATCGAAAACTGGAATTAACCTTCAAAACCAATGCTTCCTCTCTAAATTTTTAAAAGAATCATGATTTCGGTATCCATCAGAGTTGACGATAAAAATATCAGAAAAATTTGATCAGATTACAGTTAATTGAATATATAAAGATCGATCAATTTAAAATCAAAATCAGCTGCTCAATGAATTAGCTGAAAAGAATTTCGGGAAAACGATAATCGTTATGTGAGGAATAGTGATTACGTTAATTGTTATGATGGGTTTTTTTTCTTGCAACAAGGGTAATTTAGTCATGAAAATGGAACAGTTAGATTATGGTTTAATAAAATGGACTTAATTGAAATAAGTTTTTTAAAAGGTATATTTAGTTGAAAAGAAAATATTTTCCTAGATTTAGTTGAAACATGTTTTGAAAAGTGGTATCTATTTGTAATTTCCTCTTATAAATTTACATGAAATCAAGGTGGAGGGAAACAAATAGAGGAACTAAGGATTGTAAGGTTGACCAAGCCATGGTCACCTGACCAACCACCAAGCTGGGTCCGATAAAGAAAGCTATGGAAGGGGACCCATTGAGACGAGAAATCAAGGTAAATCCGAGATCGAGCCATGCAGCCTCTGAAGGATCGAGTTAGTTATTGAGCAAAAGGAATGAAGGACCAAGTCAAAGCCGCTAACCCAAAATTGAAATTATATGGAGGAGTGGAAGAAAACTACCAAGGAACCGCCGAGATGGAGGGAACAAAAGAAGGAATCGGGCCATTTGGAAGCTCTCTCGATCAATCAACAGCAAAAGACAACACATCAAATTACTCTCTTAAACTTTTAGCATCATCTTAGTTCTTAGCTTAACCATGTGTTCATGTTTGTTGAAGAACTTCTTTCTCATTTTCGTACAGGTCTCTTGAGTTATCGAGGAGATCATAACAAACGATCAAATCCATGCTCATATCGTCTAGATTAAAAGTTAGATTTGCACACCCTCACACGTGTTAGTGTTTGGCACGTTCGCAAAACAAATTCACACCAAACAACTTAGAAAAAATTATCTTGATAAATTTGATGGGTATTACACCAAAAACATAAAACAGTCATCTAAACACCTCGTGTTTGTTTAAAAAGAACCTATGAGATGATAAAGATATTGTGTAAGTAAACAAGCTATTCACACAATTAAAAATAATGTATTTTTACTACATGAACATGATGCAACCCAAATCGAGATATCTTAACAAATTAGCATATGTTCTAGTGTTAATGTGATTTGTTTCACACATTATAATGCCAATGATTTACTTATAATTATAATGCTAATGATTTACTTGTAATCATAATGTTTTATTTCATTAAATAGATTTTTTGTCTAACAAGTGTTGTATTAATTTCATCCAAACATTTTTTTTTTCTTTTGAGTATTTGAGATATTAGTGGACGAATCATTAATTTCTGAACTTCTTGGTTGCCCAACTGATCACTTCCCATTGCTTATCTACACTTTGACACAAACAAACCTAATTAAATTACATCATTTGACAAATAGTACAGTGGGATTGGTGATTTGAATCACCAAATGAGCAACAAAACGTGGAGTCTCCACCATCTCTATCGCAATCTCACTACAACAGTATGATGTCTTTTGTTTTTTAATGGGGGTGAGATTTTTTTTTGAAATGGATTTGAACACACACATCAGGAATTTTTTTACTTTTATTATAGCAATAAAAAAGTTGGAAAATTATTAAGAATCATAGCTTTAAATATAATTACGATTCTAGCCATATTTATATCTTTTAGGGATTTGGAAAAGGTGATCGATCCACTACATAATTTTTAAGTCACAGCTCTGCCCATTAATAAAAGGAATGCAAAGGACTAATTTGAGGACATAAGCATTTTGCAAAATAGAGTACTGATTTTTTTTCAAAATATAATTGTCTGCTTCGAAGAATATAATAATAATAATTAGTTTTTTTTTAGTTTTTTATTTTTAAGAAATGTATTAAAAGGGAAGACTGGATGTCTAGAACAGTGAAAGTAAAGTTTTTTGGTTTCTGGATTTTATATGCTTTTTTTAAAAATAAAAATAAAAATATGCATCCAAAATTCTTTAGCAAAAATACTCAAAAAATTATCTCAAAGTCGAAACGAATTCAAATATAAACAAACACTTAAAAAGAGTTTTTAAGTATTGTCAAAACATTAAGATTTTAATCCCCCAAAAAGACGAAGAGTAGAATAGGATAATACATATACGGAATTGTTTAAATTAGAGGAAATTCATAATACATATATTGTACATGTAATACAACTATAATTTCAATATATAGTAGAACCTCGAGAATTTAATACTTGATTAAATAATAATCTCGCTTAAATAATATTTTTGTCAATTCAGACTTGAAGACAACATGTTAAATTAATAATTCGCTAACTTTATAAGATAATACATATACGGAATTCATAACTACCGCAGGCAATATAAAATTTATAACTCCTTAATACATAGTATATTTATGATTATATTATGAAGACTTCGTAAAAAAAATAACTGAAATGTCATTGTTTTTTTTGTTAAAATTGATGCCACGTATCTCTGAATTTATTTAACATAGTAAGAACGTCTAGTGTGTATGTGTGTTGTGTGACTTTATTTATTAATTTAATGTTCATAAAATGGATTAACAGTGTGGGTGCTTATTTTACAAAGCTCAAAACTTTTTGGGATGAACTCTCTAATTTCCGTCCTATTTTTGGGTTCTACCAGAGCGAGTACGTCATGGTGTTTTTGTTGGGTTTGAATGATTCATTTACTCAAGTTCAGGGTCAATTACTACTCGTGGATCCCCCCACGCCACCTATAAACAAGGTGTTTGTTAGTCAAAAGTTGGAAAAGGTGATCGATCCACTACATAATTTTGTAAGTCAGAGCTCTGCCCAGCATTACTACTTATCATTTAATAAAAGGAATGCAAAGGACTAATTTGAGGACATAAGCATTTTGCAAAATAGAGTACTTAATAATAATAATAATAATAGTAATAATAATAATAGCATATATATAATATATATAAATAATAATAATAATAATAATAATAGCATCTAATAATGATATAATAATAATTATCATTATTATATAATAATAATAAAATAATTATTATTATTTTTATTATAAAATAATAATCATAATATAATATAATATATATATATACATATATAAAATATTAATAGTATATAAATGATAACATTAATAATATATATATATATATATACAGATGTCAAACGGGCCGTGCCGCCGTGCCGGTTTATATAAATGATAACATTAATGAAATATTATAGTATATAAATGATAACATTAATAAATATAATAATATTATAAAAATATAGATTGTCACAATATACTTGTAAAATAAAAATTTATACTACGAATTGAAAAACTACAAATTACATTGAACAAAACAAAATAATAAATTACAAAAGAGTTCAAAAAAATATGCTAGTTTTCTTCATTTTCATCCGAAGAAACATCATGTCCTCCCAAACCTTGTAAGCGGCTATCAGCATCTAACCAATCCTTTAAAAGAATACATATCTCCACAGTGTTTGGTTTCATTCTACTTCTTTTTTCATCAATGACTCTTCCACCTGCACTAAAACAAGACTCCGATGGAACTGTGGATATCGGGGGAGTTAGTAGATCACGTGTCATTATGGAAAGTACTGGCCAAAGTCTAGCATTGTCTTTCCACCATGCCAAAACATCAAAAGTTTCTAATTCTTGTTCACTGAAATTTATGACTTGGTTTAGATATAACTGAAGCTCAGTAAATGAATATGTATTAGAATTAGAACAAGAAGAAGCGGAAGTAGTGTCTTGTCTTCTTCTTAACATTGTCCACACAGAACCATTACTATTACTAGCACCACTACTACCACTTTCTCTTACTGAAATTGCTCTAAAATTATGTAATGAGTCATATAAAGAAAACAAAGCAAACAAACATTTATTAATGCTCTCTTTCTCTTGATTAATATTGATATTTTCATAAGCCATGTTGGTGTAATAAAATTCTATTATAATTTCTACACTATATAATTTTAATCTAGGATCCAGAATTGATGCCAAGCAATTCAACATAGGAATAGTTTTCCAGTATTTTTTAAATTTATACTCCATTGGTTCAATAATACCTGTAAAAAAAGGACCAGATCAATGTAATGCAAAACATTCACTAATTTCATAAATTTTATTCAAAAATATTGAAGAAGTTGGGTAATGACAGCCCGAAAATAAATTGGTAGCATCATAAAAAGGTTCCAAAAAATTATAAATATTAGAAGCAATTTCCCAATCAGTTTCTTCAATATGAAAATGTTCGGCCATCCTTTCATTAAAAAATAAAGTGATCACATTTATATAAGGTAAACATGCTTGCAACATTAAACATGTGGAATTCCACCTATTAGGAACATCATAAGGAAAATCTTTATAATTCATACATGAGAAATACATAAACTTTTGAAGTCTTGTTTTCTAGCAACTGAACCATTAAGAAATTTAAGAGTAGTCTTTATTTTTTTCTAAATGAAGCTCAAGTGGTTTCAATCCATCTTGCACACACAAATTTAAAATATGACATGCACAACGAATATGAAAAAGATCACCATTTAAAATTGGTTTCAAATAAATTTTTAATATAGTAATTGCAGCAGTATTATTAGTTGCATTATCAAATGAAATAGAGAAGATTTTATTACTAATATTATATTCATTAGTAACTTGCATAATGGCATTAGAAATAACTTCATCCGTATGAGGCCAATCAATTTTTGTGAAACCTAAATTTTTTTTATGTAACACCCAGTTATCGTCAATCCAATGTCCTGTAACACAGAGATATGATGCATTGCCAAGATAAGTTGTCCAAATATCACTTGTTAGTCCTACTTTCGATGAAAGATTACCTAAATACGTAACTAAATTTGCTTTATATTCATTAAAAATTGTGAATGCATCCGATTTAATAGTATTCCTTGAAAATCGTTTATGTTGAGGTTGCAAACCTAAATGAATATAATTAGTGAATTTCGCATCCGCCCCCATTGAAAAAGGTTTCCCCGCCCATACTATGTATTTAGCTAATTCTCTCATATCTCTTTCAACATTATAAGTGAAAATACATAAACTTGAACTACTACTAACAGTACCGAATTATGAAAGAATAGTTTGTTTACCATTAGTTGGTTCCCTTTCATGTTTAGCCATGTGTCTTAGTAAATGACTTGTACCACCAGAAGAAGCATATGCATAATTACATTTTTTACAAACTGCCCTTGATCTCTTTCCCTCAACATTTTCTACATCGAATAGTTGCCATACATTACTAGTGTTTTTTTTTTTTTTGAAGTTCTTCTACTTGATGATTGAATATTTTCATTTTCTTGAAATTGATTGATTTCATCATCATAATTCACATTATAAGATGAATTGACCATTTTGTATATAGACTACAATTATCTAATGCAACAAATATAAAAGTTACCAAATATTTGCTAGGAGGAGTATTGGCTTTGTTGCTTGTGCTTGTATTGGCAAACGTAAGACGAACTTCTTTCTTCTTGTGAACAAATTGAGAGTATTGCGTTTCAAGTATATAGAACTTAGAGATTGAGAGGATAAAATGTTTCCTCAACACACACCTATATATAACAACCAAAAATAAAATATTTTTTTTAACAAAAAAACCGTTCAACGGCATTAGTTCTGACCGTTGGCCATTCGATCGATCGCCACATAATTGACGATCGATCGCTGATTAAAAAAAGAAAAAGAAAACAGTCGTGTCGTGCCGTGCCAGCCCACGGGTTGGCATCCCTTGGCCCGGCATGGCCTATGTTCCGGGCCGTGCACAGCTCTGCCCAGCACTACTACTTATCATTTAATAAAAGGAATGCAAAGGACTAATTTGAGGACATAAGCATTTTGCAAAATAGAGTACTCAATAATAATAATAATAATAGCAATAATAATATATCTGTTATAAATATGTTCATAAATACATGTGTTAATGCATGTATTAATTAAAGTGTTGTGAAACGTAATATTTATGTATATTGGATGTCCATTTACCTTCCACACTCCACCCCCATGTAGCTACAATCTTAAGCCTATAAATAGAGGCTTAAAGTTAAATGAAATATAGAATGAAAAGCTCTCTAAATCTCTCTCTCTAAATTGTTCTCTATAGAATACAATACTATTATTTTATAACACGTTATCAGCACGAATCTCTAGCCAACTTTGTGTAAGTGTGGTAAGTTTTATTTGTTTTCTTGATTTTAATTACAGTATGACTAATCTTGCAAAACTCGAGTTTGTTGCTCTTGATATCACTGGAAAGAATTATCTATCATGGGTACTAGATGCTGAAATTCATCTAGAAGCAAATAGTTTTGGAGAAACCATAAAAGAAGAAAGTATAGCCACAAATCAAGAAAAGGCTAAAGCAATGATCTTCCTCCGCCACCACCTTGATGAAGGGTTAAAAACAGAATATTTGACGATAAAGGATCCCTTTGCCTTGTGGATTAGTTTGAAGGAAAGATATGAACACAAAAAAACTGTTATTCTTCCAAAAGCTCGTTATGAGTGGATGCACTTACGCTTGCAAGATTTTAAAACTGTAAGTGAGTATAATTCAGCAATTTTTCGAATCAGTTCAAAGTTGAAATTATGTGGGGAAAATTTAATTGATGAGGATTTATTGGAGAAAACATTCTCCACTTTTCACGCATCGAATGTGCTCCTGCAGCAGCAATATCGTGAAAAAGGTTTCAAAAAATATTCTGATTTGATTTCTTGTCTTCTTGTTGCTGAACAAAATAATGAGCTTTTGTTGAAAAACCACGAGGCTCGTCCAACTGGTGCTGCTCCATTTCCTGAAGTAAATGCGACAGCTGTGCGATACAATAATGAACAAAATCGAGGCCGAGGTCGTGGTCATGGTCGAAATCGTTACAAGAATAATCGTGGTGGCCATATCAAAAGTATTAAGCACCACCAGAAGTGGGAAAGTAACAATAATCGTTACAACAATAATCGTGGTGGTCATATAAAAAACATTGCACACCACCAGAAGTGGGAGCATAATGATGATGTAAACCAAAATAAAATGGAGGAGAATAAGTGCTATCGTTCTCATAAGAGCGTGTTTATAATAATCGTTCTCATCAAATAAAAGATATATATAAGTTTATTTACTAAAAAAAAAAATCACAATTTTTATCAATTTTATTGATAATTATGCTGATAGTGAGAGTGAGAGCACTTTGTACACATTTATGTCTCTCATTTACCCATCTTTTTTTGACTTAGGACTACATGACTTTACCCTTACGGATAACATAAAAATAGCTTAAACTAACGAAATCGTTATCTCTCCTCTCTTTTTCAATATTATTGATGTGGTCAGATATTGAGCTTAACTATTTTTTAAAGTGTTATGATAAATAATTAAATTAATTAATGCTTCAATATTTTAATAATATTGTATTTCAATTTATATATTATAATTTGAAAGCTGCAGGATTCCCCCATGAAAATGGATCGAATGAGAGGCAGTGAGCCCTAGTCATGGAAATGCCTAAGAATTTTCATTTTATGTATGCAAATAAATATTTCATTTTTATGTTTCCAAATAAATTTTTATAATAAATTTTTATTGTCAATATTTCTTTGAATTTTTTTTTGTGAAGAAAATGGACGTTCCAATGATCATTGATAAAGAATTATGTTTGGCAGACAGTGCAACAACACACTCTATACTTAAGGATAAGAAGTAGTTTTCATATCTAATAATGAAAGAAGCTCATGTTAGTACAATATCTGGTAATGCAAAATTAATTGAAGGCTCCGGAAGAGCAACTATAATTTTGCTTGGAGGAACAAAATTTTGCATTGATAGTGCTTTATTTTCCTCAAAGTCTCAAAGAAACTTATTGAGCTTTAAAGATATTCGTAAAAATGGATATCATATTGAGACTAAAAGTGAAGATAATAATGAATACTTGTATATTACAAGTATTAACTTTGGAAAGAAAGTTGTTTTGGAAAAATTACCTTCTTATTCCTCTGGATTATACTACACATATATAACTACAATTGAAATATATGCAACGGTAAACCAGAAGTTTACTGATCATTATGATTTTATCATTTGGCATGATCGGTTGGGTCATCCCGGTTCTATAATGATGAGAAGAATTTTAGAGAATTCACGTGGTCATTCTTTGAAGAGCCAGAAGATTCTTCAATCCAATGAATTCTCATGTGCAGCTTGTTCTCAAGGCAAGGTAATCATAAGATCGTCACCGATGAAAATTAAAAATGAATCTCCTGCATTTTTAGAACGCATACATGGAGATATTTGTGGGCCTATTCACCCACCTTGTGGACCATTTCGATATTTTATGATGATGCATCAACGAGATGGTCACATGTATGCCTATTGTCAACTCGCAACTTGGCATTTGCAAAATTACTTGCGGAGTTAATTCGGTTACGAGCACATTTTCCAGATTATATTATCAAGAAAATTCGTCTTGATAATGCTGGTGAATTTACATCACAATCTTTTAATGATTATTGTATGTTTGTTGGAATAATTGTTGAACATCACGTCGCTTATGTTCATACACAAAACGGTCTTGCAGAATCGTTTATTAAGCGTCTTAAATTGATTGCACGACCATTGCTCATGATAGCTAAACTCCCAATATCTGCGTGGGGACATGCTATTTTGCATGCAGCTGCAATAATTCGCATAAGGCCAATGAATTATCATGAATATTCTCCCCAACAATTGGTTTTTGGTCAGGAACCAAACATTTCCCATCTTAGAATTTTTGGATGTGCAGTTTATGTTCCAATTGCTCCACCACAAAGCACAAAGATGGGACCTCAAAGGATATTGGGCATATATATTGGGTATGAATCACCTTCTATAATAAAATATCTTGAGCCAAAAACTGGAGATTTATTTACGGCTCGTTTTGCTGATTGTCATTTTGATGAATCATTTGTCCCAACATTAGGGGGAGAAAATAAACAGTCGGTTGATAAAATTATGTGGAATGAATTGTCATTATCTCATTTTGATCCTCGCACAAGACAATGTGAACTTGAAGTTCAAAAGATAATTCATTTGCAACAGTTAGCAAATCAATTGCCAGATGCTTTTTCTGACCTAAAGCGTGTGACCAAGTCACATGTACCGGCTGTTAATGCTCCAATTCGAATTAGTGTCCCTGAAGGACCTTCTACCATTATTAGTAAATTAAAGGCGCCTATGAAACGTGGTAGACCAGTCGGTTCTAAGGATAAAAATCCTCGAAAACGAAAAGAAGTTAATAATGAAGATAGTAAAATCGAGGAAATTGAAAATCCAGAAGAATTCTCAAAATCAAAAACTCTTGAAGAGTTTCCAGACATGACAAATAATAAACTTCCAGAAGAAGTTCAGGTACCTGAAAATTTTAATAATGAGATCTCAATAAATTATGTCATGACTGGGAAAAGATGGAACCGATATACAACTAATGTTGATGATAAATTTGCATATACTACAGCAATTACTATTATGAATGAGAACGAGGATCATGAACCAAAATCAGTGGATGAATGCAGACTTAGAAATGATTGGGAAAGGTGGAAAGATGCAATTCAATCAGAGTTGGATTCGATGGCAAAACGTAAAGTTTTCGGACCAGTAATACGCACACCTGAAGATGTGCAACCAGTTGGCTATAAATGGGTCTTTGTGCGAAAACGAAATGAGAATGCGGTATAAGGCACGACTTGTTGCACAAGGTTTTTCCCAAAGACCTGGTATTGATTATGAGGAGACATATTCTCCCGTTGTGGATGCAACAACTTTTCGTTATTTGCTTAATTTGGCAGCAAATGAACGAATTGAAATGCGTCTTATGGATGTTATTACTGCCTATTTGTATGGCTCACTTGATAATGATATTTATATGAAAATCCCCGAAGGTTTAAAATTACCTAAGGGACATGACCACGGTTCTAAAGAACTTTACTCGATCAAATTGTATAATTCACTATATGGCTTGAAACAAGCTGGACGCATGTGGTATAATCGTCTTGATGAATACTTGATGAAACAAGGCTATATGAATGATCCTATTTGTCCATGCGTTTTTATTAAGAGGTCTGGAACTGAGTTTGCAATCATTGCAATATATGTTGATGATTTAAATATTATTGGGACTCCTGGGGAGCTCAAGAAAGCTACGGATTATTTGAAGCAAGAATTTGAAATGAAGGATCTTGGAAAAAACAACATTTTGCCTAGGCTTGCAAATTGAGCACTTAGAAAATGGCATCTTGTTACATCAGTCTGCTTATACAACAAAAATGCTTAAACAATTCTATATGGATAAAGCACATCCATTAAGCATACCTATGGTTGTAAGATCACTTGATGTGCACAAAGATTCTTTTCGACCTCATGAAAATAATGAAGAACTACTAGGCCCAGAAGTGCCATATCTTAGTGCTATTGGAGCACTAATGTATCTTGCTAGTCATACACGCCCTGATATATCATTTGTCGTGAATCTGCTAGCAAGATATAGTTCTTCACCTACACGAAGACATTTGAATGGTGTTAAACATATATTTCGCTATCTTCAAGGAACGATGGATATGGGCCTTTATTATCTTAAGGCACCCAAATTTGATCTCATAGGTTATGCAGATGCTGGATATTTATCTGATCCTCATAATGCTCGGTCACAAAGTTATGTGTGTGATCACATGTGGTGGTACAGCTATTTCTTGGCGTTCTATGAAACAAACTATAACTACCATTTCTTCTAATCATGCTGAATTATTGGCGATCCATGAAGCAAGTCGGGAATGTGTTTGGTTACGATCTGTAATCCATCATATTCGAGGAACATGTGGTTTGTTTTTGGACAAAAGCGTTTCTACAACTTTGTTCGAAGATAATGCTGCATGCATCGCTCGATTGAAGGAAGGATATATCAAAGGTGATAGAACGAAACACATTTCACCAAAATTCTTCACTCATGATCTTCAAAAGAATGGTGAAATCAATGTTCAACAAATTCTTTCAAATGACAATCTGGCAGATTTATTTACAAAGTCTCTACCAACTTCATCATTTGAAAAGTTGGTTCACAAAATTGGAATGCGACGACTAAAAGACGTCAAATGATGAGCTCAAGAAGTGGAATTATTTCACACTGTACTCTTTTTTCCTTAACCATGTTTTTTTCCCAATGGGTTTTTCCTGGTAAGGTTTTTAACGAGGCAGTGTATGGACATCCAAGGGGGAGTGTTATAAATATGTTCATAAATACATGTGTTAATGCATGTATTAATTAAAGTGTTGTGAAACGTAATATTTATGTATATTGGATGTCCATTTACCTTCCACACTCCACCCCCATGTAGCTACAATCTTAAGCCTATAAGTAGAGGCTTAAAGTTAAATGAAATATAGAATGAAAAGCTCTCTAAATCTCTCTCTCTAAATTGTTCTCTATAGAATACAATACTATTATTTTATAACAATATCAATAAAAATAATAATAATAATAATAATAATAGAAACTTGAGGAAGTTTATATTGGATATCCAATTTCTGTCCACCAGCATGAGATAAACTATGAGTTTCGATCTAATAAATCCTTTTTATTAGGGATTGGATGTCTTATCCATTTTAAGACTTTATTTAATGGTTTATAATTTATAACTAATCTTGTCCACGTTCTTGTTCACTCTTTTTATTAACATAAAAAGCAGTACAAGACCAGGGAGATTTAGAAGGCTTAATTAACTTTTTCTGTAATAAGGATTCTATTTCCTTTTTACATAATTCTAAATATTCAGAGCTCATTTGACATGGTCGAGCTTTTGTAGGGATTAATTTTTCATTAAAATCATCCTCATATGGTAAAGAGATAATATGCTTTTTTCGATTCCAAAAAGCATTTGGGTGATCACTACAAATCTCTAAAGAAAATTGTTGTGCTATTAACTTAATTTTTCCTGTAATCTAGGATTTTGTAACTGATCACTTATTGTGATTGTATTAACTTCATATTTTAAGAATTGTAATTGATGAATTTTATTTTGTATATGATCATGAATAATATTAATATATCTTGGTGAAGGAGCATCTAAGAATTTTAGAAAAATAGCTTTTCCTTCAAAAGTACCATGAATACCTAAATTATCAATATAAGTAATTGGGTATAATTGGGTAATAAATGGAGATCCAAGTATTACTTGATTAGTAATATCTTTAGCTAATAAAAAGCTAGTTTTTATGCATGTTCGATTAATGCAAATAGAAACTTGAGGAAGTTTATATTGGATATCCAATTTCTGTCCACCAGCATGAGATAAACTATGAGTTGTTTTGGTGTAATATATAGTAGGAATTAATCCTTCCTGAATAACATTTAAATCTGCACCACTATCAATAAGTGCCTAAAATGTTTTAGTAAAATGATTATCAATTAATAAAGTAATCTGAGTATACCATTTTTGAGCAACTAGAATTTCTAATGTTGCCAGAAAATAATGTTCTGGAGGTAATTGAAAATTATCTTTATCAGGAAATTTTGGAGATGTAATTGGAGAATTAGAAATTTGATTATCTTCTAATTTAGAAATTCGAGTATCAAATAATTTATTTTCATGTTGAAGAAATTTAATTTCTTGTTTAAGATTATCAATCTCTATAAACAAATCATTAATTGAAGTAGGAGTATCATATGATTGTCTTTGTCTTAGAAGTTTATAAACTTCTGTCATAGAATACAGATCATTGGTACTGAAGTGGAAGGTATATCTTCCATTTGATCAATTAATTTATATCTTAATTCAGGGTCTTTAACTAATTTGAGAAATTCTAATATATTGGTATTAGTTAAAGTATTTATATTTAAATCCTGAAATTGTGATAATATTTTATAATGTAAATCATTTGATTCATCTGAAATAGTCTTAATACAGGGTTGTCCTATAGAACAAGGTTTACAACAATCTGTTTTTGAATGACTAGATTCATTCTCTAAAACCTGAAGATGTTTTGATTCATCTGAATCATTCGAATCATAAGATGAGTCTGATGAATAATCAGAACTATCAGAAGAGTGTACTAATATTGTATTAAGAGCATCCTTAATATTATCAGGAATATCTAAAGTATTAATTTTTTCTTTCATCTTGCATCTATTAGCATAATGACCTGTATGACCACATCTAAAACAAGTTATATTTTGTTTTTTAGGTATTTTAGTTGATTGTCTAAATTTTTTCCTTTCACTTTTGTGATCTAATCTTTTCTGAGAATATTTCTCCTTTTCTTAGAATACGGTTTTTGAAAAGTTTTATCATTTTGAAAAGTTTTATTTTTAGAATAGATCTTATTCTGTGATGGTATATCCATACCAAATTGCTCACAAAACTGTCCTAATTGTTTTCGTTCAGACATATTTTGTCTTTTAATTTGTTGATTTAATTTAATTTCATTACATAGGGCTAATCCTTCTTGGATACATGTGCCAATAAGTTTTTCATATGTATAGGAATCATAAGGGATATTAATATGATCATTTCTAAGATTCTTCCTAACTCTTTCAGCAAAGAGGTGAGGTAATCCATCAATAAATTTGGATTTCCAATGTGAACTATTACAATCTTGTAATTCCATAACTCTATTGAGAAATGTGTCTTTATACCATCTAAAATCAGTTAATGTTTTACATCTTAAATTCTGTAAAAGAGTTCGAATATTTTCATTTTGTTCAGAATATCTACCAGTAAAACGATCAATAATATTAACAACTGAAGTGTAGACAGCATTTTCTACAATGGTATTATTTTCTTGTTTAACTGTATTCATGATTTCTTCTTTATTAGCTAGGGTTAAATAATTATCCCACCAGCCTTTTAATTGGCCAGTAAATCCAGCAATAATCATATTAGCAATATTTTTATCCGTATTTCCATACTTTTACAAATAGTGGAATACATAAGCATTCTATGAGCCAGATTATAAATCTGTTTGTCAGGATATCCATCAATATTCCATTCATAAATATGTTTACCACTATAACTATTATTTCCATTAAGGTCAGTTTCTTCATGGAGAGTATCCATTGGAGACGGCCTGCTATAATAAAATAAGCTTTGAGTGGGTTTATTGGCCCATCTATTTTTTAATTTATTTATTTGATCACCAATGACTTGCTTGTGATCTCCATAAGATAATTGATCCTGGAAATCAGTATCTAAAACTGAAACAGATAGTTTCAAATCTTTAAATTTATTATCTAAAAATTGTTCGAAGTCTCCCATTGATTTTAATTTAAAATCCTTGATTTCAGGGGGAGGTTGTATATTTGGAGTGGTTAATATTATATCCGATGGTGGTGTTATTCCAACAAAAGGTTGAATTTGTGCAATTTTTGTAATAATCTTCTCAATTCTATTATGTAATAGATTAATTTGTTCTCCTAAAATAACTAGGAAAAGATTTGTGTAATTTTGTTGTTTTAATAATTATTAATATGTTGACATGTGAGTTGTAAAGTCTCATTTTCTAATAATTTTGAAAACGCTGAAAAATTAAGAATTGTTCCGTCCTTTTCAATCTCAAAAGCTTGTTGAGGAGGATATAAATTTCTCAAAATATTTCCATTAGAAAGTTTATAATTTCTTTCTAATATTTGTATATATGGTTCAACATGTGTTGATATAAACCATGATATAAAGGGAATGTAAGCATTTTGTTCAGAACAAAATTTATAAAATTCATTATGTAAGATAGTTTGTTTTTCTTTTGATATATTATCAAAAAACCATGTTCTAAATTGTTCCCATTTAGGTTGATTAAATTCATTTTTTATTTTCTGCCTGGCACTCGATCCAGGACTAAAATCGATTTTGAGTGTATTATTCATAAAGAAAAATTCATTTCTGATTCAGTTATTTCTGATTCTTTTAATCCTCTGACTATATTGTCTGGATTAATATATAATTTACTTATTCTTTCATGTTGTAAATTATCAGGTAAATTCGGAACTGCAGATGTTGAAGCTCTATGAGGAGAATTATTTTCCTCCATTGGGGATATATGAGAAAAAGATGAATATGACTTATATGATTTAGATCGTAAAGATCTAGGTATAGATTGTGATAATTTTTGTTGATTATTTGGTTCACATTGTAGTTGAATTGAACCATCATTTGTTTGTATAACATCAACAAGATTATTTTGAATTCTAGTTTGAACAGGAATTGCATGTTCAATGGTCCAGTTATCAGGGAAAACAATTTCATCCCATTTAATAGCTCTACGTGTTGTAATATTTGAACGACTAACTTTCAATTAATATTGTTTCATTAATTGGTTTATCCATCCTCATACATTGAGGATTTAGTGTATGCAAAGGTGTATAATAAATACGATAACAGATACAAATTATTTCTGTTCCTGGAGCATAATTATAACCATGAGTTTTAACATTTAATGTTAAAGCATCTAATATGTTAATATCAGATAATGATAATTGTAAATTTGGATAAACATCAAAATAAACAGGGTCATGAGCCAAACTAGATTGAATAATTCCAATCAAAGATTGTTTCCAATTTAAATTTCTTCCATCTCTTAAAGCTGCTATAAAGCTTTCTGGTAATCCTTCTAAGGTTAAAGGTTTAAAAGCAATTTGCACTAAACCAATATGAAGAAATTTATGCGTTTCCATATAAGGTAAAATATCTTTTTCACTAAGTAATTTTAAAACCATTTCATCATTATTTAATGATACCGCTTCTTCAGTAGTTTTAACAATTTGTTTAATTCCTAATCTTTCAAAAGCTCCTAACTTATATATAAGTTGAGGTTCAAGTTTAGGAATTGTCCATCTATTTAATGATTCTAAATTCTGAGGTACATCATATTCTTGTACCATACTGTTCTTAACAGTATTCTGTTTCTTAAAAGGTTTAAATTCATTTGAATAAGGCTACTTGTGTTAACTCTCATCATCTTCTACTTAACTTAATACCTAATTGGCTCTGATACCATTCGAGACCTTCTATGAATTCATCACTAACCTAGGACTTCTACAGAATATAAAAACCGTCAATCCTTGAACTATAACAGTACAAAAACACCCTAATCGACACACCTCGTCATAAGCGGGCAATAGTACAATAGTTCTTAAATGCCAGTTTTATTATTCAAACCTAGAATGATTTATTCATAAGATACATAGGGACCAAATCAAGGCATAAGTAAGTAAATGAGATTTAAGCTAACACAAGTAAATAATTAGCCTATCATAATTTTATGATAAAACAAAAATAAAGATAAAAGAATACTTACAGAAAGGAAGAGCAGAATAGTAGTAGTTGTAATCAAAAGCCAACTGTTTATTAATATAAACGAGAATATTACAAAGAGTGGATGATTTTCAGTCTACTAAAAAAAAAGGAAATAAAAGCTCCTTATATAGGAGTGAAACATCGGATTTCAAATCCGGACTTCAAACACAAAATAAAAACAGTACAGACTAATAATAAAAAAGTACAAATAGGAACCACACTAATTTACAACAGTAGACGCACTAACATATAAAAATAAGATAGTGGATGGAATATATTCCATCGTACAATACTTTATTAAAGAAATATTCCACTTTAGTCATATACACTAAAGTTTGTCTGCCATTGAGCCAAATAATGCGGGGAATCAGCATCTTCTTTTTATAGTGCTTTGTCTTTATCTTTTGAGGTGGATCCAGTAGACCCAGTTTCCATCATGGTGGCTTTGAAAGTTTCAAAAATATCATCAAAAGGAATATTGGGATCCTGTGCATCCTGTAAATCTTCAAAAATTGATTTTCCAGACATGTTATCGTCATCAAATCTGGTTAATAAATCATTCTTCATTGCATCCAAATATTCCTCAATTATTTTCTCCTTAGTCATTACCTCGGATTTCATTCGGCATTTTTGAGCAATATGCTCGAATGGTGAAGGTTGTTCAAATGAATTTTTAACAAAATTATCCGTTTGATAGGTAGCAATAGTATCCGCAGTTAGTTCCAAAGTATCCATTCCAAACATTTGTTTAGTGTCTGGGTTTTACTTTAACATTTTATCCCAGAATTTTGAATAAAAATTCCTTTTAAGGCAGGGGATGTGAGTATCAGTATAAGATACTTCTGGCGACCATTTCCAAATCCAAGGAATAGAAAATTCAACAAAGTAATAGAAAGATGCTATTCATGTTATACCATAACTTTGTTGTTGCATTTGAATTAATTTAGGAGATAAATCAATCCATTCATCAAAATAGGTTTTATAAATTTATGGTAAAATTTTTTGCGTAGTGCCATATTTGCCCCACCAATTTATAAACCAATTTGGAATATCATGTTTATATACTTCAGTACAAATTTTAATAAACCACGAATGTCGTTTTCTATTGTTTTCATAGAAGAAGACTTTATGGAAGGCTTCAACATAATCCCAATATTTATATTTAATCATCTGATTATTAGGAAAAGCAAATTCTTTTTCCTTAAGAGATGATATTCCCCATTCAGTTGGAGTTATGACTCGCTTAATAATGATTTTACTAAAAGTAAAATTTTCCTTTTGTCCTAAAGGAAATCGTGTAATTTCGCATGAATTATTTATGAGTAATTGCTCATAATAATTTCGAGACTTATATGTCCCATAAACAAATGATGCAGTGTCAATATACCTGCTCATAATCTTCCAGGGTTCATTGCCCCATTTTAGATCAATATCTTCAAGGAAAAATATGATTTCCTGAGAATCATTTTTGATAAAATTATGTGATTCTCCTTCATCGTTATTAACGATATTAGCATATGATGCTGTTGTTTCTGTGTCAGGGATATTACCCTCTCTCTGTTGTCTAAAAGCAAGGAATTCCTGATATAAAGGATCCTGCTCTTGAGATAAATTCCTGGCTATGAGCCTACGTGGTCCATGTTGAGCTATAATATGCTCTGGATTTTGTCCTCGGCCTCCTCGGCCACCCCTTCCTTTATAAGAGGAAGTTCCTCTAGAAGATTGACTCATACCTGAAAATATTTCAAGCATTTAAATATTCACGAGTCAAAAAGTCTGGAAGAGAATTTTCTTCACCTTTTTTATATATGATATCGAAATCAAATGGAGCTAAATGAGCTTGCCAACGAGAAAACATTTGTTTAGAAACATAATGTTTAAAGTCTTTATTAAACATAAATTTAGCTGACTTACAATCTGTTTTAATTATAAATTTTTGATTATATAAATCATCTTGAAATTTTAAGATACATTTAACAATTGCAAGAACTTCTTTTGCTATAGTTGCATAATTTTTTTGACTGTCATTCCATTTGCCAGAATAAAATCTAATTAGAAATTCATTTTTTGAAATAGGATCTATTTGTTTCAATATTCCTCCATAACCAATATCAGAGGCATCTGTCTCAATAATTTTATTCCAATTTGGATTTGCTATCATTAAACAAGGTAAGTATCTTACCTTTTGCTTAATAGTTTGAACTGCCTTGGTATGTTCATCAGTCCAAGGTTTAGGAACCTTTTTAAGTCTATCATATAGAATAGCTGAATCTTGAGTTAAATTTTTATAATAAGCAGAAATATAATTTAGACTTCCTAAGAATCTCTGTAATTGAGTTTTATCAATTATTTTATCTGGAAATTTAGAAGCAAATTCTATGCTACGAGAAATAGGAATTATATTTCCTTTATTAATATTATGGCCTAAAAATCTTATCTCAGTTTGAAATAAAGACATTTTTGATTTAGATATAACTAAGCCGTTTTGAATAATAATTTTCTTAAACATATCTAAGTGTTTTATATGTAAATCAATTGTTTTAGAGTATACTAAAATATCATCTATATAAACAATTATAAACTCACTATAAGGAGTAAAAATATCATTCATAATTTGTTGAAATTCAGAAGGTGCATTTTTCAAACCAAAAGGCATTACATTCCACTCATAATGTCCTATGGGAACATTAAAAGCAGTTTTATAAGTATCATTTTGATTGACTTGTATTTGCCAATATCCTGATTTCAGATCAAATTTTGAAAATATGAGAGAATCATATAATCGATCTAATAAATCCTTTTATTAGGGATTGGATGTCTTATCCATTTTAAGACTTTATTTAATGGTTTATAATTTATAACTAATATTGGTACTACACGTTAATAATAATCATAATACAATATAATATATATATATATATATATTCATATATTTATATTATTAATAGTAGATAAATGATAACATTAATAATATATATATATACAGATGTCAAATGGGCCGTGCCGCCGTGCCTCCCGGCACCGCACGCAACAGAGACGGGTTGTGCCTGGCACGGCTGACCTCGAATTTTGCATGACCCGGCAAGGCCCAAATCATATTTTTTCTTTTTTTTTTGTTTTTAATTTTTTTTAATTTTAATTATATAAATATAAATAAAATAATATTATAAAAATATAGATTGACACAACATACTTGTAAAATAAAAATTTATTAACTACGAATTGAAAAACTACAAATTACATCGAACAAAACAAAATAATAAATTACAAAAGAGTTTAAAAAATATGCTAGTTTTCTTCATTTTCATCCGAAGAAATATCACGTCCTCCCAAACCTTGTAAGCTGCTATCAGCATCCAACCAATCCTTTAAAAGAATACACATCTCCACAGTGTTTGGTTTCATTCTACTTCTTTTTTCATCAATGACTCTTCCACCTGAACTAAAACAAGACTCCGATGGAACTGTGGATATCGGGGGAGTTAGTAGATCACGTCCCATTATGAAAAGTACTGGCTAAAGTCTAAGCATTATCTTTCCACCATGCCAAAACATCAAAAGTTTCTAATTCTTGTTCATTGAAATTTATGGCTTGGTTTAGATATAACCGAAGCTCAGTAAATGAAGATGTATTAGAACTAGAACTAGAAGAAGCGGAAGTAGTGTCTTTTCTTCTTCTTAACATTGTCCACACAGAACCCTTATTATTACTAGCACCACTACTACCACTTTCTCTTACTGGAATTGCTCTAGAATTATGCAACGAATCATATAAAGAAAACAAAGCAAACAAACATTTATTAATGCACAATTTCTCTTGATTAATATTAACATTTCCATAAGCTATGTTGGTGTAATAAGATTCTATTATAATTTCTACACTATATAATTTTAATCTAGGATCAAGAATTCATGCCAAGCAATTCAACATAGGAATAGTTTTCCAGTATTTTTTAAATTTATACTCAATTGGTTCAACAATACCTGTAAAAAACGGATCAGATCTATGTAATGCAAATCATTCACTAATTTCATAAATTTTATTCAAAAATATTGAAGAAGTTGGATAAAAACAGCCCGAAAATAAATCGGTAGCATCATAAAAAAAGTTTTAAAAAATTACAAATATTAGAAGCAATTTAACAATCACTTTCTTCAATATGAAAATGTTCGGCTATCCTTTCATTAAAAAATAAAGTGATCACATTTCTATAAGGTAAACATGCTTACAACATTAAAAATGTGGAATTCCACCTATTAGGAACATCATAAGGAAAATCTTTATAATTCATACCATGAGAAATATATAAACTTTTGAAGTCTTGTTTTCTAGCAACTGAACCATTAAGAAATTTAAGTAGTCTTTATTTTTTCTAAATGAAGCTCAAGTGGTTTCAAGCCATCTTGGACACACAAATTTAAAATATGACATGCACAACGAATATGAAAAAGATCACCATTTAAAATTGGTTTCAAATAAGTTTTTAATATAGTAATTGCAGCAGTATTATTAGTTGCATTATCAAATGAAATAGAGAAGATTTTATTACTAATATTATATTCATTAGTAACTTGCATAATGGCATTAGAAATAACTCCGCCGGTATGAGGCCAATCAATTTTTGTAAACCTAATTTTTTTTATGTAACCCCCAGTTATCGTCAATCCAATGTCCTGTAACACAGAGATATGATGCATTGCCAAGATAAGTTATCCAAATATCACTTGTTAGTCCTACTTTTGATGAAAGATTACCTAAATACGTAATTAAATTTGCTTTATATTCACTAAAAATTGTGAATGCATCCGATTTAATAGTATTCCTTGAAAATCGTTTATGTTGAGGTTGCAAACCTAAATGAATATAATTAGTGAATTTCGCATCCGCCCCCATTGAAAAAGGTTTCTCCGCCCATACTATGTATTAGCTAATTCTCTCCTATCTCTTTCAACATTATAAGTGAAAATACCTAAACTTGAACTACTACTACCAGTGCCGAATTGTGAAAGAATAGTTTGGTTACCATCAGTTGGTTCTCTTTCATGTTTAGCCATGTGTCTTAGTAAATGACCTGTACCACCAGAAGTTACATTTTTTACAAACTGCCATTGATACATTTTCCTCAACATTTTCTACTAATAGTTGCCTTACATTACTAGTTCTTTTTTTTAAGTTCTTCTATTTGATGATTGAATATTTGGTGTGCTTTCTTCATTTTCTTGAAATTGATCGATTTCATCATCATAATTCACATTATAAGATGAATCGGCCATTTTGTATATAGACTACAATTATCTAATGCAACAAATATAAAAGTTACCAAATATTTGCTAGGAGTAGTATTGACTTTGTTGCTTGTGCTTGTATTGGCAAACGTAAGACGAACTTATTTCTTCTTGTGAACAAATTGAGAGTATAGCGTTTCAAGTATATAGCACTTAGAGATTGAGAGGATAAAATGTTTCATCAACACACACCTATATATAACAACAACAAAAAAAACAGTTTTTTTTAAAAGCCGTTCAACGGCATTATTTTTGACCGTTGGCCATTGGCGATCGATCGCCACAAATGGCGATCGCCAAGCCCGTGTATAGCCTACTGCCTCTAGGCAATCGATCGCCACATAATTGGCGATTCATCGCAGATTAAAAAAAAAACAAAGAAACCAGTGTCGTGTCGTGTCGTGACAGCCCACGGGCTGACATCCCTTGGCCTGACACGGCCATGTTCCGGGCCGTACACGGCACGACACTGCACGACAATGTAGCAAAACGGGCCATGTCGTGCCGCTCCGTGTCGTGCCGTGCCCGTGTCTGTGTCGTGCCTCGTGCTGTCCGCTCCGTTTGACAGCTCTATATATATATAATATATGTGTATATATATAAATATATAATAATAATAATAATAATAATAATATAATAATAATAATAATAATAATATAAATGATAACATTAATAATATGAATTTGTATTAGAGATGATAATGAATTATATTATCAATATTTTAGATTTAAAACTTGTTTAAATGAGTAGATAATTAAGAATTCGTTGAAGATTATAATGACTTTGTCATCTCAATCTATTTACTAGTTAATAAAACTTCGACACCTCAATTGTTAGTTAAAAAAAAAACACTTGTTTAAACTATTTAATAAGCAAGAAAACGAAGTATTACCCCACTTTTCATCCCTTGAGTTTCGAGAAGCACTCACAAATAATTATCAAAAATTGTGCACTCGAGAAAAATTGTGCACTTTACTTTCGAGAAGGACGCACTCATATTTTTTTTCAAAAAAATACAAGCAGCACTTTTCGAAGGTTTCAGTATTATTTTTCTCTAAAATTTCAGCAACACTTCACGAAAAGTTTTAGCACCATAAATTCGAACAACACACAAACACACACGGTAGGATTTTTGATCCATTCAAGTCCTAGGAAGAAAGGGTTTCGTCGTGTTTTCGTGTTCTAAATTCGATCAAACATGTTCCTACTCATCGCTGTAAGTGGGTTTTTGCTATAATTTGTTCTTTCATTTTGAAGGATTATAAGTATGATTTTAAATTGCAATCGAATATGTGATATATTTTAAAAATACGACATTCTGAGAATATTTTTGATCACCGAGAAATAAGGGCAATATTCAGCAAAGTGCCACGTGTGCTAGAACCACCTCTTGAATCAAATGGGCAAAGCGCTCCATGAGGGGGGGCCACCTCTTGAACCTGCGGGACAAAGTGCCATGTGTATAGGAGCCACCTCTAAAAACCTACGGAGCAAAGTGCTTTATTCACGGGAGCCACCACTTGAATCTAAGAAAGTCCCTCTAGATTTTCGGTGTGATGGGTCCATGCTTGAATGATATGAGTTATGATTCTGATATAATGTGTTATGTTATGGGTTTAATAGAGCAAATTCCGTGCTGGCTCTGATGAGAGCAATCATGTTAAGTTCTGTTTTAGTATGAGTATCGGATTCTGTTATATTATGATGTTTTGAAAAGTATCATGCATATGAAAATACTGTTATCACATTAAATTGGCCCTCCACTTGCTGAGTGTTTTCCCAAACGCTCACCCATTACCTCATCTCCCTAGATAAAAGTAAGATATATATCGAAGAACAAGAACAAGACTAGTTTTGGAGATGATGATTCTGTAGCTGTTGATGTTCAAAATTCCGCTGCCATTATTTAAGATTGTTATAAGCTTCTGCTGATGTATTTAAATTGGAGACCAGTTTTGTAAACTTGTAAGAATATTTATTTTATGGAATAAATAGACCGATTTTAGTTGAATTTTGTATTACGAAGCTTGTTTATTTTGAATGGTATTTGGAATCAACGTCAGTGTTATCAACCCCAGTCTCGGGGCGTGACGTTTAAGTGGTATCTGAGCGAACCATGTTCCATAATCTCGCTGGGAAAGGACTACTACAATCTAACGGGGAAAAAACTTCTAGTTGAGATATAATAACATATTATAAATCTAGTTAAAACAGATCAACTGTGCCAAAAAGTCAGTTGGGTAATCAAGGATTATTCAAGAATAAGCGAATCTCAATTTCGATTAAAAATTGAAATCGAGGTAAATTTATAATTTTTTTTAAATAATATAATAAAAAGAAATAGAAAATTCATACCATAAGAACCACCATAGCCAGACTTGCTGTAGTCGTACACCACTGGCGGACGTACCACGGCAACATCAGGCCACGACAATCCCCCTGCCTAAATCTCAGGCTGATCGGAGTTAGTTTGCCTCCCCAACTATGCGACTGAGCACTTGCCATCCAAACCCTTTACTTCGCCACCCTCACCGTCGCTGTAACAATGTCAGACTTATACAACCGGGACCTCAACCTCTTGTCGAAAAAAACCCTCTCATAATTGCAAGTTCTTATCTCCGTCTGTTTGCAATTTCTGATCAAACCGCACGCTGAAGAACCTTTGACGCCGGAAATTCGACCCTCAATTTCTCAGACACCAGAATATCATTTTCAAATCCAACCTAGGTTCCTGACCCTCGTGGCACGTACATAAGAAGCACTCTATCAATTTGGAGTTACAGCCACTCACTACGAAGAAATTTAGATGAAAATTACGCTTATACGTGTACCCTAAGCACGAAGCTACCCTCCACGATTCCATCTCCTTCTGCGATCTTATCATCAAATCGACCATATGTTTTCTTAAAAATCAAGTGTATATTAAAATCTCACGACAAATTTCAGATTCCAGACTCCGATCAAAGAAATTTTGGGCTGCAATTATGAGCAACATGAACCCTAAAATTTGAAATTTCGAAGCTCGTTTTCTCAGCCACCGGCTCACCAAAATTCACTTACTTTCAACCCTAGGAAATATGTCTCATGGGTAATTCAATTTTTCAATCAATTCTAAACATGGTACCGGAGTCACGACTACCACTCATAGCTATATCAATTCCAGTATTGCCAATCACGGAAGGGATGGAGAACATACATGGGTCCTTGCATTTATTGGGAATGTTTTTTCTGGATGACTGCATAAACATTCTCACCTAGTTCAATCTTATGACACCCATTCAGTTTTTGACTCTTTTTTGCATTGCATAGATCCTTTAAAAATTTAGCATAGAGAGGTACTTGTTTAATAGCATCTAGTAAGATGATGTTTATCTTGCAGCGCCGAAAAGTGTCATATAGTCCTTTGATACCATCGTCCTTCCTCTTCTCCTTCAAAGCAAGGGGGAATGACGGTATGGGCTTATTCATAAAGTAGGGGAAACTTACTCTTCGGTGTCTCAGTCTCCATAGGCTATTTACTCTCTACTACGGCCTCTTTCTTTACATCTTCTTGCTTGGGTGGCATTAGTACCACCTCCTCCTGAGTCACCACTTCCTTGCCACTCCATAATGTGATTGCACTCACATTCTCTCTTGGATTCATCATAGTTTGGGATGGTAGGCCATTTGATACTTACGTCTCCAATTTATTGATTGATGTGGCCAATTGTCCCACTTCAGTGTTCAAGTTTTGGATACTTGCTCTTGTCTCGTGTTGGAATTGCAACGTATTATTAGCAACAACCTTAAACAATATTTCTAACCTCTCACCAGGGACATGTGCTGGTCTATATGGTGGTGGGTTGGGATGCATGGGAGGTGGAGGGTGATGCATTGGTGGATTCTCACAACTTAGATTCGGATGATCTCTCCAACCAGGATTGCAAGTATTAGAAAATGGGTCATTGTGGTTGTCCCAGAAATCCAGCTGCTGCATTCACTGCTCAGCAGGTGTCTATTGAAGTGTGGGACATATATCAGTAGAATGACCAGGCAGTGCACATATTCCACACACCTTTGCACTTTGTCTATTCTCAATTGCAATCAGTCGTACAAGAGAGGTTAAACTTATCGGTTGTTGTTCTAGGCTGGAAACGTTTACCTCGTTGTGCCCTTTGGGCCTGTGATCATCTCGAGTAGTTCCGAATTGTTGTGAGTTGACAACCATATTTGCAATCAAGTTCATTGCATCCTCCGGTGTCTTATCGATGAAAGCTCCTCAACTTGCAGCATCCACTAGGTTCTAGGCTGGAAACGTTTACCTCGTTGTGCCCTTTGGGCCTGTGATCATCTCGAGTAGTTCCGAATTGTTGTGAGTTGACAACCATATTTGCAATCAAGTTCATTGCATCCTCCGGTGTCTTATCGATGAAAGCTCCTCAACTTGCAGCATCCACTAGGTTCATGTCAATAGAAAGAAGATCTTCATAAAGTATTGAACCAAGAGGTGTTCATTTATCTGGTGTTTTGGGTAGCTTGCACACAACTTCTTGAAACTTTCCCAATATTTGTGGAATGACTCCCCTTGGTGCTGCTTAATCTCATTGATCTCCTCCTTATATTTGTAGCCCTGGAAATTATTTTTCTAGGAAGATCCTCTTCAAATCAGTCCATGTGGTGATCGAGCCAGATGGCAGATAGTATAGTCAATCCTTAGCAGCGTCCTTCAAGGAAAAGGAAAGAACTCGTAGTTTGATTTGCTCCTCGGTCACGCCAGTCGGCTTCATAGTAGTGCAAACCACGTGGAACTCCACTAAGTGTTTGTGAGGATCCTCACCTACAAGTCTTTGGAAAGTAGGCAAGAAGTGAATTAATCCAAATTTAAGCTCAAAATTAACATTTGTAACAAGAGTATGGAAAGTTATGCAAATATTGGTTGATTCAAGGCTGGGTTTGATAATTGTCTCAAACTCCGATTCGCTGCCATCGTCGTTTTCTCTTCCTCCTCAAAGTGAGAGTCGTCATCGGAGTTATATTTTACAGTGATTCTTGGATGATATTACGTTTTTTGGTACTGATTTGCATGTTTCAGGAATTTATGTAGAAATGAGAGAAAAATGAAGAAAGTGAGTCAAATAATGATAAAAAGTGCATATGAGTGGAGACCAAGTTGATACTTGAAAGGAGGAATTAAAGAGGATAAATGTTGAATGAAATGGTGTATTTATGCGTACAAAGTAGCATATCTAGCCTGGTATGCTGAAATTCAGAATTGAAGATTCATAACTCAACGGGAAAGTCCGAAAAAATGGAGAGGGTATTCAAGTTGATCCAATGAAAATTGAAGCAGTAACAAAGTGAGAAAGTCCGAAAAATGTTACAGAAGTTCGTAGTTTCCTTGGTTTAGCTGGTTATTATAGGAGATTTATAGAAAACTTTTCTACACCTGGGATGATGAAATTCAGAAATGAGGATTCATAACTCAGCATATCTACGCCTACAAGGAAGCATATCTACGTCGTCATCAAGAACATAAGGAGTATTCACGCCTTACAATATGGCAAGTTACGCCAAAGCTGCTACCCATGCAAAGTTTCGGAATTGATGTTGGCATACGCCCGAAAGAGCGGCGTAGCTAAGCTACTAATTTGAAATTTTGGTAACAAATCCCACAAGGATTCTTCACGTAAGCATATCACAACAGCCGATAATTTAGAAGGAAATCAGATTTCATGGGAAGAGTTTCACATATACGTGCATGAGTGGTGGACCATATTTTATACAAGAAAACTTTGATAATCGCACAAGAGATAAGATTTGCGAAATAAGGAAAGAAAATATCGGCTGCATATATGAGATTTCAGATCACATGAATTTATGGACATACATGTACAGCTTAATGGGTGGAGACTTGATATAACACTTTGGAGGATATATTATAGAATATGATACAAGGGGCCAATAGGAAAGGAGGGGGTTCACAAGATAAATAGAATAGCAGATACGTCCAGAATTTCATATATACACACACGAGCCTCCATAATTCATTGGCGTAGGTTAAATATTGTTAAAATCATTTTACATGGTACTAACCGTTAGTCCTGACGTGACTAGAAAATAAACACATCATTGAGCTTAATTGTTTACGATTTGGTATGTTTTGATGAATAATTTTGATACATATGCTACCTAATCGTATATTTGTGTAATTGTAGGTGGAATCGAAGAATTTCGAGCTAACTAAGACGAATAAAGGTCAAGAAAAGCTTTGGAGCTAATAAGGACTCAAAGTAGATCAAGAAAAAGGCTAAAAATGTAATTTTGGGAGAAGCGATCGACCGCATGAAGGAGGAGATCGATCGCATTTGGACAGAAACTTGAGCAACAAAATATTCAGGTCAGCCATCGATCGCCAAAATCCACTGAAGCCAAGCGATCGATCGCTATAAAGAGGCGATCGATCCCCCAAAGAATTTCGCCGAAAAATAATAATTATAATAATAAGCTAGTGATCGATCGCTAGCTTGTAGCGATCGATCGCCAGCAGTGTTTTGGAAAGTTTGGGAACTTGATTTCTTTCCTTCCTAGATGGGCTCTAACCTACTCCATCAGCCCCCAAGCCTATATACTCGAGATATCAGCCTCTTGAAGACATTATTCAGACCTTAGAACATAGTTTTATTATTTAGAATAATTTTTTCTTTCAATTTTTGTGAAGAACGCTCGAAGAACGAAGACGGAATCAACAAGCCGGAATCATGTTTCGCTTTAGTAACTTTCTTTTCTATTGATTGCTTGATGTTTAGATACATTTTTCGTTGGTTTTTAGATAAAATTATGAGTAGCTAAACACTTTAATTCTTGGTTGAGGGATACTTGCCTTTGGAATAAAAATACTTGTGAAAATTTTGGTTTGATTGTTGAATTTTTAATTCAATTTCAATTTTTTTTTCAGATTATGATTCTTATGATTGTTGTGTTCAATTTGTTTTTCAGATTATGATTCTTATGATTGTTGTGTTTGATTGATAGATTGATCACCTAGTAATCACATACACCATCTAATGCTAATTAAGAAGCAACTAAGATTGATAATTACCTGCTGTTGGTGTTATTAAATTCTTAGAAAAAACGATTGGATGATTAATTCTAACGGCTATAGTTTTTATTGATTAGATTCATCAACTTACTAGTTTTGAAACTATCATTGATTAAATCTTAACGGCTGTAGTTTTGATTAAAGATTTGATAAGAGTCGAATTGAATGTTGTTTTCTTTTTTGCTACAATTAAGGTGAGGAAGGAATTAAGTTTTCAATTGATGAATAATTGAATGAATTCAAATGTTTAAGTGATTTGATGATCAAGTGAATAATTTCCAAAGGTAAAGTTGACCAAAAACCAAGAATTGTTTTTTAATCTTGATAAACTAGTGATTTGCTTGCTTTAGTTTAATCAATTTAGAGTTAAAGAATCCTCGAGAACTCCCTTATTTTGATATTTGTTCGCACAAAAATACTTACTTCCCTGTGGGATCGATCCCTACTCACGCTACTACATTCATAACTGTTATTAACTTGAGAGGGTTAATTTGGGCGTACGCGATAAACGCTACCAAATTTTGGCGCCGTTGCCGGGGAAGGCAATTACTTTTGTGTTAACGTCACTTTATTTTATTTATTTCATTTTATACTCGTGTTGTTTGTTCATGAGTACATGTGATCCCTCAGATCAAGAAGACAATATTCACTACGATCCTGAGATTGAGAGGACACTACATCGGAGAAGGAG
Organism: Haberlea rhodopensis; assembly: GCA_907163345.1. NCBI lineage: Eukaryota > Viridiplantae > Streptophyta > Magnoliopsida > Lamiales > Gesneriaceae > Haberlea > Haberlea rhodopensis. Next base: position 206,011 of record CAJQUN010000681.1, read on the forward strand.
AGAAAATCGAAGGCAAGAAGAGGAAGAAAGGGACAACATGGCTGCAAATCGAAGTTTACGACAACTGGCCAATCCGGATTTGAACCAACAACCTCTTTGCATTACTTTTCCTACTCTTGCAACTAATGTCAATTTTGAACTGAAATCTGGACTAATACATTTGTTGCCATCTTTTCATGGACTTACAAGAGAAGATCCTCATAAGCATTTGATGGAGTTCCATGTGGTTTGCACTACCATGAAGCCTACTGGAATTACTGAGGAGCAAATCAAGTTGAGAGCTTTCCCTTTCTCCTTAAAGGACGCTGCAAATGACTGGTTATTCTACCTACCATCAGGTTCGATCACAACATGGAATGATCTCAAGAGGACGTTTTTGGAGAAATATTTTCCAGCATCGAGGGCGGCTAATATACGGAAGGAGATCTACTCTATTAGACAGTACACGGGAGAGACATTGCATGAGTACTAGGAGCGCTTCAAGAAGTTGTGTGCAAGCTGCCCCCAACACCAGATATATGAACATTTACTCATACAATACTTTTATAAGGGTTTGTTATCTAGTGACAGGAACTTGGTTGACGCTGCGAGCGGTGAAGCTTTGGTGGATAAGACACCGGAAGATGCAAGAAGCTTGATAGCAAACATGACGGCCAACTCACAGTAGTTTGGCAACTTTAGAAATGAGCCGAATCAACGGAAACAAAGAGAGGTAAATGTGTCTAACCTAGAACAACAACTTATTAGCCTCACCTCTCTTGTTCGCCAAATGGCAGGAGGAAACAGACAGACAGTGAAGCCGTGTGGAATATGTTTGGAGATGAGTCATACTACAGATTCATGTCCATCACTTCAAGAAGCATCTGCTGAGCAAGTGAATGCAGCAGGTGGATTTCCGGGGCAACCTCAATGCAAATATGACCCTTCTCCAACACATACAACCCAGGATGGAGAGACCATCCTAACTTGAGCTATGGACCACAATCGATGAATCACGTTCCACCTCAAGTGCCACAACAACCACAACATCTACCACCATACACGCCACCTTTTCAGTGGGCAAAACATTCTAATTACCCTTCTACTAGTGACAGGTTAGAAAATATTATTCAAGATCTTGCTCATAATGTTACAAAATTTCAACAGGAAACAAGATCAAGTATTTAAAGCTTGAACACTCAAGTAGGTCAACTAGCCACCGCACTCAATCATGTTGAAGCCCATGGATCAACCACCCTACCATCACAAACAGTGGTGAATCCAAGGGAAAATGCCATTGCAGCCACACTTAGAGTGGTAAAGAATTGGAGATACCGGAGGAGAAGACGGAAGATCTACCAAAGGGCGATAAAGAAAAGGAAGCTGAAGTTGGAGACAACACCACCATGGAACAAAAGTACGAAAAGGTAAGCCTCCTTCCTTCTCTAAATATAAAGTGACACCCCCTTTCCCCCAAGCATTAAAGGCAATAGGAAAGATGCCGGACTTAAAGGTCTATATGAAACCTTTCGACGATGTGAGGTAAAACATCCCTTTACTTGATGCAATTCAACAAGTACCTCGCTATGCAAATTTTTTGAAAGAGTTATGCACTTCAAAGAGGAATCATAGGTTGAAGGGATCCCAAAAGATTGAACTGGGTGAAAACGTATCAGCTGTGATCCAAAGAAAAATCCCTACCAAGTGTAAGGACCCAGGTATATTCTATATTCCGTGCACAATTGGTAACACTCGCCTTGAAAATGCCATGTCAGATTTAGGAGCATCAATCAATGTCATGCCATACTCTATACATGCTTCTCTACAACTTGGTCCTTTGAACCCTACTGAAGTGGTTATTCAACTAGCGGATAGGTCTAGTGCATATCCTAGGGGTGTGATTGAAGACGTGCTTGTGCAAGTGAACGAATTGGTATTCCCTGCGGATTTCTATGTCCTTGATATGGAGAATGGTGATAAGAGTAGTCCCATTTTGTTAGGAAGATCATTCCTCAAAACTTCTAAGACCAAGATAGATGTGCATAGTGGTACCCTTAATATGGAATTTGATGGTGAGATTGTTACTCTTAACATTTATGATGCCATGAAATATCATCGTAATGATGATGACACTTTGTATTCTATCGATGTTATTGACTATTTGTCACATGAAGTTTTTGAGATTGTAGGAAAAGACGAACTGGAAGTCACTCTTACCATGGCTATGAAGAAGGAGGATGGGGAGTTGTTCATCATGGATGAGTTGAAAGGTACCATAGATGCCTTGGATGATACACCTGAGCTCCATCAGTCAGGTAACGTTTCTTTTATATCATTGCCTGTTTCTAACACTAGAATTCTTCCATCTGTTTTGCAGGCACCCACCATTGAATTGAAGCCACTACCTAGCCATCTCAAATATGTATTCCTTGGTGAATGAGATACATTACCAGTGATCATCTCTAGCAAGTTGGGGGATGATCAAGAGAAGGATCTTATTCATGTGCTCAAGGAGCACAAGACTGCAATAGGGTGGACCATTGCTGACATCAAGGGAATCAGTCCCTCCACATGCATGCACCACATTCTACTTGAAGAAGGAGGAAGCCCTACACGTCAGCCCCAGCCCCAAAGGAAGCTTAACCCACCCATGATGGATGTGGTGAAAGAGGAGATTTTGAAGCTTTTAGCGGTTGGGGTGATCTACCCTATCTCCGACAGTCAATGGGTCAGTCCAGTCCAAGTGGTGCCAAAGAAGACCGGTATTACTGTGATAAAGAACAAAGATGATGAACTTGTGCACACATATTCAAAATGGATGGCGAGTGTGTATAGACTACCGGAATCTAAACGCTGTGACTAGAAAGGATCACTTCCCTCTACCCTTCATTGATCAAATGCTTGAGAGGTTTGCTTGCCATTCATACTATTGCTTTCTTGACGGTTATTCAGGTTATTTTCAGATTGCAATTGCATCGGAGGACCAAGAAAATAATACTTTTACATGCCCTTTTGGCACATTCGCCTACAGACACATTCCCTTTGGACAGTGCAATGCTCCAGCCACGTTTCAACGGTGTATGGTTAGCATCTTTTTTGAGTTTATTGACCATATGTTAGAGGTGTTTATGGATGATTTTACCATCTACGGTAACTCATTCAAGGATTGTCTAGCTAGCCTTACACTTGTATTAAAAAGATGCATAGAGACTAACCTTGTTCTAAATTCTGAAAAATGTCATTTTATGGTAGAACGAGGTATAGTATTGGGTCATGTCATTTCTGCTAATGGTATAGAGGTCGACAAAGCAAAAATTGATGTTATGCAATCTTTACCCTATTCTACTTGTGTTCGGGATGTGCGCTCTTTTCTTGGACATGCAGGTTTTTACAGGAGGTACATCAAGGATTTCGCTAATATAGCTACACCTTTGTGTAATCTACTGCAAAAGGATGTTCCTTTTGTGATGGATGAAGCAAGCAAGAGAGCTTTTGATCGACTGAAGGAGTCATTGACTTCTGCCCCCATCATACAACCACCCGACTAGAGTAAGCCTTTCGAGATCATGTGCGATGCCAGTGACTATGCGGTTGGTGCTGTTTTGGGCCAAGAGAAAGGAATTATTCACATGCCATCTACTATGCATCAAAGAACTTGAATGATGCTGAGAAAGAGCTTTTAGCAGTTGATTTTGCTCTTGAAAAATTTCGATCTTATCTACGTTGTACTAAAGTCATTGTTTATTCTGATCATGCAGCTCTTCGCTATCTGATGACAAAGAAGGAGGCAAAACCCAGGTTGATACAATGGATTTTACTCTTGAGTGAGTTCGACATACAAATCAAGGATAAGAAGGGCAGCGAGAACAAAGTAACGGATCACTTAAGCCGTCTACCGCATGTGGATGAGGAGCTTTGTTTGAAGGAGGAATTTCCGGATGAGCATCTACTCTCCATAAGCGACAATCTTCCATGGTATGCTCATATTGTAAACTTCTTAGTCTCTAATGTACTACCTTCTGAATTGTCTAGGTCTCAAAGAGCTAAGATAAGGAGTGATGCCAAGTACTATGTCTGTGATGATCCTTACCTATGGAAGAACTACACGGACCAAATCATTAGAAGATGCATACCCGAAACTGAGGTACATAACATTCTTAAGTTCTGCCATTCATACGCTTGTGGTGGACATTTTGGTGCAAAGAGGACGTCTAGGAAGGTGCTAGAATGTGAGTTCTTTTGGCCTACCCTGTTTCGTGATGCCTACTATTTTTGCAAGAACTGTGCGCAATGCCAATTGACCGGTAATATCTCCCAAAGAAAGGAGATGCCTCAACAACCCATTCTTATTTCTGAGATTTTTGATGTATGGGGCATCGACTTTATGAGACCCTTTCCTATCTCTTATGGTCATATTTATATACTTCTTGTTGTTGACTATGTTTCAAAATGGGTGGAAGCTATCGCTACCCGGACTGACGATTCCCAAGTTGTTGCAGATTTTATCAAACATAACCTTTTCTCTAGGTTTGGAATCCCAAGAGCTATAATCAGTGATAGAGGCACACACTTTTGCAATCGGATGGTGGAAAGCCTTTTCAAGAAGTATCACGTGACCCACAAAGTCTCCACCGCCTACCATCCGCAAACAAATGGCCAAGCCGAGGTCTCTAACCGAGAAATCAAAGCTATATTGGAAAAGACTGTCAACCCAACAAGGAAGGATTGGAGCTTAAGACTGGATGACGCACTTTGTGCTTACCGGACTGCATATAAGACTCCAATAGTATGTCACCATATCGATTAATTTTTGGTAAACCATGTCATCTTCCTGTAGATTTGGAGCATAGAGCATATTGGGCTGTGAAGCATTTCAACATGAACTATGATGAGAGTGGCATGCGTTGGATGTTGCAATCAAGAACTAGAAGAGAGAATGAGGCGTATGAGAGTGCAAGGATCTACAAGGAAAAGACGAAGGACTTCCATGACAAAATGATATCAAGAAGGAGTTTTGAAGTTGGTCAAAAAGTTCTCCTTTACCATTCACGCCTTCGCCTATTTCCAGGTAAGCTTCATTCTCGATGGCATGGACCTTATATCATTACTAATGTGTATCCCCATGGTGCAGTGGAAATTCAGAGTTTGGACACCACTAAGACATTCAAGGTGAATGGTCACCGATTGAAGCATTACTACGATGGTGTCCAAGACGAGGAAGGTGGACAAGTGAACGTCAAGGAGGCTCTAGAGGATCCACCTCACTTCGACTGATCACGAGGACTAGCGTCGGGCCACCGACGTTAAACAGAGGCGCTGCTTGGGAAGCAACCCAAGGGGAGTTCGTTTCCTTTCTCCCTTTTATGTTTATTGCTTTAGTAGTTAGACTTTTCTCTTTTCTTGTATTTTTGCCTTACATTGGGGACAATGTAAGATTAAAGTATGGGGGAGGGATTAGTGGGGTGTTATTGTTTTTCTTATTATAAAAATACAAAAAAAATCAAAAACTTTGAAAATTTTTGAGCTCATAGTTAGTAATGAACACATGCTTAGAATCACTAGCCCATGATGAAACCCAATTGATATCATGCATGCTTTTGAACATAGGTGAATTGCTAACCTTGGAACACTTAGAACTCTAATGCAAATTTTGCTTTGACATAGTAGTTGAATATTTTGAGCACATTATTGTCATGACTTGTGAAGTGTGCATAGCTTAGTGAAGATTGTGTGAACTTTGTGATAGTCTTAAGAAGTCTCTAATACATACTAGAACTTAACTACATGCTCTTTGAGGCGTATGTCTAGACTACTTGCAAACATGAAAGTGATATAGGCGATCTTTGATGCGTTTGAGCCTTTGAAGCCTACCATGTAAAGAAAATCAATCACTAGTACCCTCTTTGATATTTAATGTAAAAGAATGGTTGTGTGCTAAGCATTCTAAAGACCACCATTCAACATTCTTTGACTAGCTTATCATTCTTCCGTCATAAGCCTAAATATGATTTTTAATCACCTTTGAAGGGAGTATGATGTATTTCATTCACATGCACTTATATTATCATTGAATCATTATTTATGCTTATTGTCAAAAGAATGAGATGCATGAAAGAAAAGGGATGCTTGAAAAGAATTAATAAAAATATGACTCCAAGGGGAGCCAAGTCACAAAAGAAGAAAAGAATTGAGTTAAACCTTGAGAAATGAACAAGGTTTGACAAAAAAATCATGTAAGAAGAGAAGTTTAGATTGTGCATATCAACATACTCTCTTGCTTGATATATCCTTACATTTCTTTCATAAGCCAACACCTAGGCCAAGCTACAAGCCAATAAAGACCTACTTGATTCATGTTTGTAAGTGGCTAAGATAGTGGAGAAGAGTGTGCAATTGAGCTTATACTTGTGTTAGTGTATGACTTGAACTATTGTGAATTTATATTAATTGGATCTATAACTTGTACATAACACTTGTTTATGACCACACATACACGTTCACTACTTTGTTGAGTATGAAATGTTTATGGATTGAACTTGTTCCACTGTTAACTTTTCACCACCTTTCATTACTATGCATGTTTAAAATTGTTAAGGCATTAAAGTGAGAACAAGTTATTTTGTTATGATGCTATGAGCCAAACAAAAAGATTGTAGTTTTGTCTGATTTACTCGAGTTCGAGTAAAGATTAAGTATGGGGGAGTTTGACGTGACTAGAAATAGACACATCATTGAGCTTAATTGTTTACGATTTGGTATGTTTTGATGAATAATTTGATACATATGCTATCTAATCGTATATTTGTGTAATTGTAGGTGGAATCGAAGAAATCGAGCTAACTAAGGCGAATAAAGGTCAAGAAAAGCATTGGAGCTAATAAAGATTCAAAGTAGATCAAGAAAAAGGCTAAAAATGTAATTTTGGGAGAAGCGATCGACCGCATGAAGGAGGAGATCGATCGCATTTGGACATAAACTTGAGCAACAAAATATTCGGGTCAGCGATCGATCGTCAAAACCCACTGGAGCCAAGAGATCGATCGCTATAAAGAGGCGATCGATCGCCCGAAGAATTTCGCCTGAAAAAAAAAAATAATAATAATAATAATAAGCTAGCGATCGATCTCTAGCTTGTAGCGATCGATCTCTAGCTTGTAGCGATCGATCGCCAGCAGTGTTTTGAAAAGTTTGGGAACTTGATTTCTTTCCTTCCTACATGGGCTCTAACCTACTCCATCAGCCCCCAAGCCTATATACTCGAGATATCAGCCTCTTGAAGACATTATTCAGACCTTAGAACATAGCTTTATTAATTAGAATAATTTTTTCTTTCAATTTTTGTGAAGAACGCTCGAAGAACGAAGACGGAATCAACAAGCCGGAATCGTGCTTCGCTTTAGTAACTTTCTTTTCTATTGATTGCTTGATGTTTAGATACAATTTTCATTGGTTTTTAGATAAACTTATGAGTAGCTAAACACTTTAATTCTTGGTTGAGGGGTACTTGCCTTTGGAATAAAAATACTTGGGAAAATTTTGGTTTGATTGTTGAATTTTTAATTCAATTTCAATTTGTTTTTCAGATTATGATTCTTATGATTGTTGTGTTTGATTGATCGATTGATCACCTAGTAATCACATACACTATCTAATGCTAATTAAGAAGCAACTAAGAATGATAATTACCTGATGTTGGTGTTATTAAATTCTTAGGAAAAACGATTGGATGATTAATTCTAACGGCTGTAGTTTTTATTGATTAGATTCATCAACTTACTAGTTTTGAAACTATCATTGATTAAATCTTAACGGCTTTAGTTTTGATTAAAGATTTGATAAGAGTCTAATTGAATGCTGTTTTCTTTTTTACTACAATTAAGGTGATGAAGGAATTAAGTTTTAAATTGATGATAATTGAATGAATTCAAATGTTTAAGTGATTTGATGATCAAGTGAATAATTTCCAAAGGTAAAGTTGACCAAAAACCAAGAATTGCTTTTTAATCTTGATAAACTAGTGATTTGCTTGCTTTAGTTTAATTAATTTAGAGTTAAGAATCCTCGAGAACTCCCCTATTTTGATATTTGTTAGCACAAAAATACTTACTTCCATGTGGGATCGATCCTTAATTACGCTACTGCATTCATAGCTGATATTAACTTGAGAGGGTTAATTTGGGCGTACGCGATAAACGCTACCAGTCCCTGTGGGTTCGACAACCGTACTTATTGTTTTGTTTTTCTTGCGAGGTGCTTGAGATGTTTCATCACCAAGTCTTCACAAGTTTTACCAAACAACCTTCAGAGCCATTCTATGTAGCATGTGAGAGATCCAACGATTTGGCAACACTTTCTGGTCTCATAACTTTTCGAACTATACAATTCTGCAATTTTTCCACATTGGATTGGATACAGAGACACAATGATAGGTATTTAGTGAAGCTTTGGCAACTGGGAGTTCCTTGTTTGATAGAGATGAAGACGATGTGTTGCTCATATTCAATGATATGCCGGACTTTGACCACCATTGGCATTGAGATCCTTCATTGCAAGGTTGGAGCCACCAATATCCGTCAGAGCCTCAATACCCTCATGATACACCCCATCCATTTGAACATCATGAATAGAGGAGAGATAGTTCTGCAGACGTCATGAATCAGTTAGAGGATACCTTAATGTGAGAGCAATATGGAGAGCCAAACCAACTCTATATGTCACCTGTAGCAGCAAGTAGAGGTCCTTATGGAAACAATTTCAACGAGCTGCGAAGAGGAAGAGACAAGACTTACAAATAAAAGTGTGACGAATCCAGTTTTGTTACATGATGATGACCACTCTATCGGCCAAGTTTGGGGGAGTGATCTTACTCATGATGAAGATTCTAGGGAACTTGAGCCTCCCCAAATGATTGAGCCTACTTTAGAAAAGTTATCCGAGGAGTTCCCATGTGAAGATGAGCCAAGTGTGATGTTGAGGAGATTTTTGAGCGATTGCGGGGCACTCATTGATGGCGACGTGTTATATGCCATATGTTGATCCGTTCTTGCCATTGACGCCAAGTTCACCATACTACACCCTCCATGATATAAAGCCAAGTAAAGAATTCTTCTCCCATGTCTACCAATGCAAGACGAGTGCTGTTGGAGCTACGAGCCTACAATGTTCATACCTTGCCAAGCTTGAGGGCATACCGAATCAAGACCCTTTTGTGTTATCATATGATACTTACTATGGGCGGCAGCCGCTCTTTGATAGTTTCTTCTAATGTTCAAGCCGACGACTAGAAATCAGCGCTTCTTGGGAGGCAACCCAAGCAATATCCTTTACTATTGTGTTTTTTTTTTCAATTTTTGTTTTTAGTTTTTATTATCTCTTGAGTAGACTATTTTATTATTTGCATTCTTCCCTTGCGAGATACTCAGATGGAGTGAGAAATCCCTACAGCAGTGGAGCTTTCAAAAGCCAATCACCCTCAATCTTCATGCAAGCATCTTGATTAGGGAAATTTATTGTTTTCCTTTTGATATTTTAAACATTGAGGACAATGTTTGATTTAAGTTTGGGAGAGTGGTTTGCATGCTTACTTATTTTAATCTGCATGACATGTGCTGAACTGACACTTGAATCGTCCGATTATATGAGCTATTTTTTTTTTATGAGTTCAAACTTGAGAAAGAATGAATTATAATAGTGATTATTCAATGAGGATTTTAATCTCACTATGCATACAGACTTGAATTTTAATGATTGTTAGACTTGTACATGAATATCCTTTGTGGAGTTAGCATTTCAAGAATGAGGAATATATCAAGCACATCGAGTCATGATTTTGTGGATCGCATGTTGAATAGTGACAATTGTTGTAAACTTGATGATTTGTCTTGAGCATCATAGAGTTACCCTAGAACCTATTTGCTTATGGCACTTTGAGGCAAATTTTACAGTTACAAACTCGACTTGGAAATGATCTAGGCGATCTTTGACACGTTTGAGCCTTTCAAGCCTACCATGATATATATTAATTCCTAGTGTCCCACTTTAAGCTTTATTGAAAAAGAATTGTGCATGCATTGCATATAATTAGACCGCGTTCAACATTTATTGATAAACTCATTATGCCTACCCTATTATGAGCCTAAATGAAAAAATTATCCTCACCCTAAGGGAGTATATTGAATCTCATTTGATGCACGCAAATTGTTAATCTTGATGAGCTTAGTCAAAAATGTTATGAATGAGAAAATGGAAAAGAAGAAAAGAAAGAGCTTTGAGAAAAGATTATATTAATAAGACCCAAAGTGGTCAAGGCTCCGGAAAAAGAAGAACAAGAAGAGAATCTCAATTTGTGCTCAAAAGTGTACTTTACATGATTATACTCTTTTCTTTGTGCTTATCCTATCTTTTCTTTGTAACCGACACCAAAGACCTAACCTTACAAGCTTAAAAAGACATTTTGATCCAAGTCCATGGAGTAACTACATTAGTGGAGAAGTGTATGAAAAATAGTCATATGGGGTGCTCAACGATAATCTTGACTTTGAATTGATTAGCATGATTTGATCTTGAAGATGTGCATGAAACTTGAGATTGACTATATCACATACACACGTTCCGATTTGAGATGTGTTGCTTGATTTAGGAGAAAACATGTCTTGTTCAACTTTTGAAAGTGACAAGTGAGATATCTGAGAAAAATGATAGTCATGAAATAATTTGTTTCAAGTATAAAAAATGAACTCAATCATTTGATTTTAATACTTAATTGAGGACGATAAGTTTGGGGGAGTTGATATGTGTCATTTCTGCACTTATATTTATATGTTTTCTCGTTATATTTTACAGTGATTCATAGACGATATTACGTTTTTTGCTATTGATTTGCATGTTTCAGGAATTTATGTAGAAACGAGAGAAAATGAAGAAAATGAGTAATAATGAAAAAGTGCATATGAGAGGAAATGAACCAACTTGATGCTTGAAAGGAGGAATTAAAGAGGATAAATGTTGAATGAAATGGTGTATTTATGCGTACAAAGTAGCGTATCTAGCCTGGTATGCTGAAATTCTGAATTGAAGATTCATAACTCAGCGGGAAAGTCCGAAAAAATGGAGAGGGTATTCAAGTTGATCCAATGAAAATTGAAGCAGTAACGAAGTGAGAAAGTCCGAAAAATGTTACAGAAGTTCGTATTTTCCTTGGTTTAGCTGGTTATTATAGGAGATTTATAGAAAACTTTTCTCTTATTTCTACTACATTGACAAAGTTGTTGCACAAAAATGTTTATTTTAAGTGGACAGATGAATGTCAAAGAAGTTTTGATAAATTAAAAGAAAAAACTCTCAACTGCTCCAGTTCTGACAATTCTATCAAGTACCAATGATTTTGTTATTTACAGTTATGCTTCATATCAAGGTCTAGGTTGTGTTTTAATGCAATCTGGAAAAGTTATAGCTTATGCTTCTCGACAATTTAAATCATATGAAATGTCTTATCCTACTCATGATCTTGAGCTTGCTGCTATTGTCTTTGCTTTAAAGATATGGAGACATTATTTGTATGGTACTACATTTCAAATCTTTACTGATCATAAGAGCCTGAAATATATGTTGTGTCAGAAAGAATTGAATATGCGTCAAAGAAGATGGCTTGAATTATTGAAAGATTATGATTGCACTATTGAATATCATCCTGGTAAGGCTAATGATGTTGCTGATGCGTTGAGTAGAAAATCATATGATACTTGTCTATCAATAAATTCTATATCTTATCTGTTAGAGTTGAGAAAGATGAATATTGCTTTAAATGTGAATGAAACTGGTATCATATGTGCTTCGTTCTGTATTAGACCAGTGATGATTGAAATAATTAAAAATGCTCAGTTTCGTGATGATAAATTGATTAGTATTACAGAGAAAGTGAAACAGGGAAATAGTACATCATTTGTGATCAATGATGATGGTACTTTGATGATTCATAATCGACTTTGTGTTCCTAATGTGGATAGTATAAGACATGAAATAATGGAGGAAGCACATCTTGCACCTTATGCTATGCACCCTGGTAGTACGAAGATGTATCAGACTCCGAGAACCCATTATTGGTGGCCTAGAATGAAGAAGGATGTAGCTGAGTATATATCAAAATGTTTGACATGCCAACAGGTGAAATCTGAACATCAAGCACCAGTTGGGAAATTATATCCACTACCGATTCCAGTTTGGAAATGGGAACGTATAACAATGAATTTTGTTTATGGTTTACCTGTAACTCAGAAGAAGAATGATGCAGTTTAGGTGATTGTGGACCGATTGATAAAATCAGCTCACTTCTTACCATTTAGATGGGGATCTACACTTGAAAGTTTAGCAACAAGGTATGTGAATGAAATTGTTAGATTACATGGTGTGCCTTTATCTATTATATCAGACAGAGATCCTCGTTTTACATCGAGATTTTGGGAAAGTTTGCAACAAGCATTGGGTACTAAACTACATTTTAGTACTGCATTTCATCCTCAAACAGATGGACAATCAGAAAGAACAATTCAAACTTTAGAAGAGATGCTTCGATCATGTGTTCTTGATTTCAAAGGTTCATGGGATGAGTATATTGCTCTGATGGAGTTTGCTTATAATAATCATATCATAGCAGTATTGGTATGGCACCATACGAAGCTTTATATGGTAGGAAATGTAGAAGTCCAGTTTGTTGGGACGAAGAAGGAATGTGAATCGTATAAGGTCCAGATCTTGTTCAAGAAACAGTTCAAAAGATAAACATTGTAAAAACCCGATTGAAAGCGGCACAAGATCGACAAAAGAGTTATGCCGATCAACATAGAAGAGAAATGGACTATCAGATTGGTGAAAAAGTGTTTCTTCCTGTTTCTCCTTAGAGAGGTATTCTACTATTTGGAAAGAATGGAAAGTTGAGTCCACGATATATCGGTCCGTATGAGATACTTGATACAGTGGGACCTTTAGCATATCGACTTGCATTACCATATCATTTGGCTCAAATTCATAATGTGTTTCATGTAAGTATGTTACGAAGATACATATCTGATCCATCTCATGTTCTTCACGATGAACCGATTGAAGTTTCTGAAAATTTAAGTTATGTTGAAGAACCGGTTAAGCTATTAGCATACAAGGATAAACAGTTAAGGAATCGAACAATTCCTATGGTGAAAGTACAATGGAAAAATCATTCAGAACGTGAAGCTACTTGGGAAACAGTTGAACATATGAGAAAATACTATCCATGGTTATTTCCTGATACATGCACAAATTTCGAGGTCGAAATTTTTAAAGGAGGAAGGAATTGTAATGACCCAAAACTTTAAATGATTTACATGATCATGCGTAAACCATGACGCATATATGAGCACTTGATATGCATAAATGTTGGGTCTATTGTGAATATGAAATACGTGAAATTCTGGATTGACCTGTGATATTGTTCTGGATTCTATTGAATGCATGACTTGAGTGATAATTATGATCAGAATTGAAATCTAATGAGTCGGTTTCATTATATCGAGAATATGGGTAAAATAAGGAATATACATAGTTGAGGGACTTAAGTGTAAGATGATAGAGATTTGAAGGGCTAAAGTGCAATATTTAATATACTTAATAGTTATCTAGTGCCTTAGGAAGGAAAAATATCATATTTCATTGCCATTTTCGTTTCAACTTCTAGTGCTTGGGGAAAACCTATCAAAAAGTCATACAAACTCAAGTTTTGTGCCAAAAACTTGTAGAGGAAGGTATACCTATATTTATACTCTTTGTTTTCTATGGTTTTGACAAGTTTTAATGATGTGTTGGTTGATATTGGTTGAGAAGTAACATAGGGTTTGCATATGTTAGATGAAAACATGTATTTTGAAGTAGATTTTGATGTTATACATGAAGGGCATAGGTTTAAACAAGGTAGAAAAGGTTTTGGAAAGAAAGAACATGTGTTTGTATAAGAAATCTGCTAAAAACAGAACTTCTATGGTGTTTTGAATGTTTGGAACTCTTAGACTTTGATTTTGATGTTGGTGTTCAAATAAAAGTTGTAGTATGTTAAGTTATCTTTAAGTTGATGGTAAATTAAAGTAATTTGGAGTTATAATGCACGCGTTATGTCAATTTTACTAAACTATGTACATGTTGACATTTCAAATGGAATAATTTCTGAAACCTGATGTTCTTGGCTACTTTTGTTTATGAAGATGATTGAATTAACTTAAGTACTTCAAATATGAATTGTAGAGATTTGAGTATCTTTAATTTGACGCAGAGTGGGGGCTCATTTGGAGTCCATATGAATTAGTTATGATTTTTATACTAAAAGGTGTCAAAGCTGAAAAATGCAGAATTTTCCACTAAACCATTCTGCCCTGTAGCGATCGATCGCCTCTGTGTAGAGATCGATCTCTTCAGCAAAATTTTGAAAAAAATGGTTTTCTTTGATGAGTTTAAGTATGGGACGCCTATTATGATGTATGTGAACTATGAAAACATGTTAAAGGTAAATATTAGATGATTTGTTCATGTGTTTGAGATAAATGTATTCATAGGTCATAATCTCGAACAAGCTACAGATAAGGCAAACTACAAGAGTTCTTCGAGATAGGAATATCGTTTGTGAGTATGTCCTGTAACTTGGTATTTAATTGTACATAAGTATATGATTTATGTTCTATGAATTACGTTTATAATATGTGTAAATATGTGTTGTATATGATGTGATGTTTCATTCTAATGAAATGTGATTATGAATTGTGCATTCATGTGCATACATAAGAGATTAACAAACTCTGTTATGGATGCTAAGGATCTTGAACCATGTGTTAATGCATTCTGAGTACGGTCAGAATTATAGAATCAAAGAATATCGATCCCGAGTTAATTGAGAACTCAAAAAGGGGAACCATGGCATATATGTTTGGAATAGATTCCATTTTGAGAGAGTTGAAAAAGCACTATCTCGTACAAATGTGGCGCCCCAAACGTCACCACGTAAATAGACAACACATGACGTCATTTGTATAAAAAAATTGTTGACATAATCTCACCGTAATTGGACCTCCCAACAACACACAACATAACATATATAAGTTCACAAAAATATATGACGTCTACCCAATTTAAATATGACATAAGCACATGCATCGACACAAGATAACCAAATCATAGAGTAAAACATACAAGCCATATACAGATGTAAACAAGCTCACATGCGAGCCACAACTAGTTGAAACATATGTATTATCCTATGACAACTTCATTGTAAGTGACAAGGAGTTAGACATCTCAGACTCAACAGCTCCTAATCATGTCTCCAACTCTAACGTCTAAGCCTGATACATGTTTCAACAGAAACAGCCCCCAAAAATGGGTGAGCATAAACACCAGCAATAATAACAGCATAAACATACAGTAGTCTATCAACAATATAACATGCTGGAAATCTAACAGAAATACTCCCTGAAATCAATAGGAATAATACGAAGATTTCTTGACTGTTTCTGTAATACCATTCTCCAACATCAAATCATAAGCCATCAATCATCATCTCAACCATATCACAGCTGATGTGCAAATCGATATAATGGCAACACCGAGCCAACTATACCCCATCGCCGTATCATCATTGCGACCCATCGTAAATAATCGATATAGTGGCAACACCAATCATACTATACCCCATCGTCGCTCCCCTACTACTGCGACACAATCAACAACAATAATAACAACACGTCGTTCATTTTAGCAACCCTCAACATCATCATGCATTTACCATCATCGTTATATCATAACAACATCAATATAAATATCAATACATGTTCGTACGTCAACACAGACCTGATAATTACTAATTAGGATTGACTGTTCCTCATGTCCCGTGCCTCGAGAAGTATCTATAGCAATTTTAACAATTCAAGATCAGCTCATTACAATAACATCAATGTATAGATATAGCCTCTAATCACATTTTAACGAACCTGATTCGTAATTAAATCATCTAAATTATGAAACGACATCAATTACGCTTTTCGTCTGAAATTATAAGTTCCAATATATATACTACACAACAATAATCCATTTAGAATTAGTTCCCCCAAATCAAAATCTGCCAATTATTCAATAATTCAAAACTCTGTCATTTAGCCGTTTCGACTACAACTAAACGTACCAGTGTATTTCGAATTCAATAACAGTCAATAATACATCATTTTGAACTATATAAATTGGATAAATAAAAAATAACGCCAAAATATGAATTATTAGTGCCAGACAGTAGCCCTTACCTCGCTGATTCCGAATATATACTTGATTTCACCAAATCCTGAACCAATCGAACGTACTATATATATATTTAAAATATGAAACCCTTGTTTCACTCTCTGCCTCGTATGACATGAATTGATAATGAAGAAATATGACCTCCTTCACCTATATATATATATATAAATTAAGGGGTGACATGTGTCACCTTGCGGATGTGACATGTGTCACCTCTTACTCATCTGTTTTTATCATTTTTGAGCCAGATTTGGAAATGTGTTCAACAACAAAGTTGTATATCTCTCTTTTAGCTTCGCGTGGACAGGTAATTCGCTTAATTCCGACATCGTATGAGAAAGTTATGAAAAAAATACTAACATGTGTTACAATATATAATTTATTCTGGACACATGAATTATTTCACAATCAGACCACATGTTTACATCATAATTCTCAATTATAATATTGTATGATTTCCAGGGCATTCAGGGATATTCCATTGGAACCATGCTTATGTCATAATTATCAGTTATATCAGGCATCACAATTCTACCCACCTTTAGCAAATTTCGACCCTGAAATTCAACTCAGCAACAGATGTAAATAAAACAATATCAATGCACACACCATCAAAATAAATCGGGGTAGAGCTCCCTCATATGTCGCTCCGTCTCCCAAGTTGCCTCATCGACACATCGTCTCTCCCACTGAACTTTTACCATTTGTATTACTTTACTACGAAGTTTTCGTTTTGCTCGTCCAGAATACAAATAGAGCGTTCAACATAAGATAAATCAGGATCCAGCTGTACCTCTAGCGGCTGTAATACATGTGACGGATTTGGCTCATACTTCTGCAACATAGATACATGAAATACATCATGAATACCAGATAAAGATGAGGTAGAGCTAATCGATAAGCCACGCTACCAACCCGCTGTAATATCTCATACGGACCAACATATCTCGGTGATAATTTTCCCTGCATACGAAATCGCAATGTTCCACGTAAAGGTGACACTTTCAGAAACACATGATCACCAACCTGAAATTCCAAGGGTCGACGTCGTTTGTTTGCATATACAGCCTGTCTGTCCTGAGCTGCTTTCATTCTTTGTTGAATAAATTTTACTTTATCTTGCATGTCTTGGATCATCTCAGGTCCACCAACAGTTACCCTGTCAATATCGTCCCAACATAGTGGAGACCTACAACGTCGCCCATACAATGCCTCAAATGGGGCCATCTGAATAGTTGTTATTATATGCAAACTCTACTAGTGGTATTGATTCAGGCCAAGTAGTTTCAAAATCCATAACATATGCACGTAACGTATCCTCAACATCAGTCCATTTTTGTGGCATATTTGCCATGTACATAGGGTTATGGAAAAATTTTTAACTTTACATGTTATAAAGTACAATTTTCCGCTACGACGACTTATATATTTTACTATAGAAATGCTATAGCCACAGTCATGTGTATGTATAAGTAATGTGACGCCCTTACAGGATAAATGTTAGGCGATATGCCTCTTGTATGTACACGTGTATAAAAGAGATATGCGTGCCATGTGTAATGAAAGGTAGGGGTGTCACAGTTGATTTGGTATCAGAGCAAAGGTCTAAGATTCTGTAGATTATGACCATGCATCATTATGATATGTTGCATGCGTTACATGATTACATAAGTCATTACTTGTGTCATAAAGGGTAAATGATGAGCAAAGTATCCATAGAGGGGAAGAAGCAGCCGAGCCTGAGTCTCATGCATCACATTCTTGTCCTCCTCATGTTCAAGGAATGCCTGTTCATGACACTTATAGATAGTTTCCACATGCTCCTCCTCATGAATTTTGTGAAAGGAGGTATGATAAACTAAGAAAGATGGGAGCTAAAGAGTTTAGGGGTACTACCAATCCAGCGGAGCATGAGACATGGCTGAAAAACGGAAAGAATTCTAAATCTATTGAGATGTACTCCTGAAGAGAAGTTTGATTATACAGTGTCACTTCTTCAGGGCAATGGTAATGATTGGTGGGAAACCGTTCCTAACAGTACTGTCCAAACACCTGTTTTGACTTGGGAGGACTTTCTGACTAAGTTTAATGATGCATACTTGCCTGAGGTGTAAAAAGATCAGAAAGAGAAAGAATTTCTTGAATTGAACAGTGGGACAAATCAGTGGCAGAGTATGAAGTGTTATTTAATCAGTTGTCACGTTATGCTCCACACATGGTTGCTACTGAGAAGAAGAAATGTAGCAGGTTTGAAATGGGATTACAATTCACTATTTGTGATCGCCTGACAACAACAGATTTGGAATCCTATAGTAAGTTGAAATCTGCAGTTATTCATGCTGAGAAGTTGGAAGCTGAATTCAAAGCTTTCAAGAAACGACAAAGCGAAGAAAGTAGTGGTGTTGGTAAGAAGAAAGTATTTCAAGTACCTACACAAAAGACTTTTCCTAGTGGTTCCAAAGGTGCCAGTTTCAGTGGTGCACCATTAGCAAGTAAAATTTCTGGTTTTACATCAGCAGCGCCAACTTGTGTACATCGTGGTAAGAATCATTTTGGAGAATGTAGACTTCTTACAAGAAAATGTTTTCGATGTGATGAACCGGGTCACATTGCAAGAAACTGTTATAAACCACTAGATGAGCCTACGGTGGACCAACCAAGGTCAAGTAATGTTAATGCTGATAGAGGCAGAGGTCGAGGAAAGTCTGGTAGGGGAAGAGGTGTTGGTTTGGAAGAAAGTAAAGCTAATAATCAGGTCCGTGTGTTTGCAATGACACAAGAAGAAGCAAGTACTGCACCAGCTGTTATCACTGGTAATTTTTCAATCTTTGATACAATTGCTTATGTCTTATTTGATCCTGGTGCAACTCATTCTTTCATATCACAAGCATTCATAACACATGTGCATGCAAAACCAGAACCATTGAGCTATGATTTACATGTTCGAACTCCAGTTGGGGGTATAGTTGTTATGAATATGGTGCATCGTCAATGTAAACTGTTGTTTGGAAATACTGAGCTGTTTGCTACCCTTATTGTTTTGCCATTGAATGATTTTGATATAATTCTTGGTATGGATTGGTTGACTGCATATCAATTACGCTTTTCGTCTAAAATTATAAGTTCCAATATATGTACTACACAACAATAATCCATTTAGAATTAATTCCCCCAAATATCAAAATCTGCCAATTATTCAATAATTCAAAACTCTATCATTTAGCCGTTTCGACTACAACTAAACGTATCGGTGTATTTCGAATTCAATAACAGTCAATAATACATCATTTTGAACTACCACTATATAAATTGGCTAAATAAAAACTAACACCAAAATATGAAATATTAGTGCCAGACAGTAGCCCTTACCTCGCTGATTTTGAATATATAATTGATTTCACCAATCGAACGCAATATATATTTTTTAAAAAATGAAACCCTTGTTTCACTCTCTGCCTCGTATGACATGAGTTGATAATGAAGAAATCTGATCTCCTTCACCTATATATATAAATTAAGGGGTGAGATGTGTCACCTTGCGGATGTGACACGTGTCCTCTTACTCATCCGTTTTTATCATTTTCGAGCCAGATTCTGGAATTGTGTTCAACGACAAAGTTGTAGATCTCTCTTTTAGCTTCGCGTGAACAGGTAGTTTGCTTAATTCCGACATCGTATGAGAAAGTTATGACCAAAATACTAACATGTGTTACAATATATAATTTATTCTGGACTCATGAATTATTTCACAATCTGATCACATGCTTACGTCATAATTCTCAATTATAATATTATATAATTTCCAGGGCATTCATGGATATTCCATTGGATCCATGCTTATGTCATAATTATCAGTTATATCAGGCATCACAGACATACATGTACAGCTTAATTGAATGTTTGAAGATTAAAAAATAAAGAAAAAAACGACGCAATCAAATAAAGAAATGAAGGTTATTACAGAAAAAAACAATATATACCTATATAGGCGAGTTTATAGAAATATGAACGAGAGATTGATATATATATTCATTGTTTATGCCACGTTGTCCTTTTTATCAAAATTAAATTTTTATATTTATGAAATTTATTTTTTCTTACTAAAAAAGCACTAACGAATATAAATATATGATCATCTAATTTTCTTTTAAATACATATCTGGTCATGTATTCGTGAAATTGAATAGATGAAAAATAATTATTGGAAAAAAAAAAAAATTTATAAGCTCTACTTTTCATAATAACACAAGATATCTCATATGTAAGATTAATAGCCTTCACCCATCGAGCTTCCGGCTTCGCCGACTTGATTAAAGTTCACTCACCCTTTAAAAAAAGCTCATATTGGCCTCACCATTCAAAATATCTATGGGACAAAGGTTCTTTTCATGGGGATGTAAATGTTGCAAATTATGGTATAGTATGATTTGTCAACACACAATTTGACATTTCACAACTACCATTGAATTGAGGATTTCGTTATTTTTGCCGCACAAGTTATCTTGACATGATTACACATTTTCGGGTTTATTATATTGGGTAGTGTTTTATGGGTTAGTCACATCTATTGAATATGTATATTTCTATCAACATTGGGTGAGAATATATATATCTAATAAATTGGATCTACCACATATAATAGCTAAGATCAATTCACATTTTCATACTAAAAAATTCCTGTCAGCGTGATGCATAACACTGCCGAGTATAACACTTTGGAGGATATATTATAAAATATGATACAAGAGGCCAATAGGAAAGGAGGATATTAACAAGATAAAGAGGAGAGCAGTTATGTCCAGAATTTAATATATATATTCACCTCAAGCCATATTCGGAGGATCCGAACCACACGTCTCCTTCCATACCACTAACGCCTATACAACACTTCCAAAACCCCTTTTCCTTCACTCCATCACACACACTAGCGTCCATATTTTTCTACCACCATCTATCATCCTTCATCATCCTCCACCCTATGATTTGGAACAAGCCAACAAGGCGATTAAAGAGACGATCGAGAAGGAAGCAAAAGAAGGAGCGATGATCTACAACCGGGATCGACGCTAGAAGTTTATTATTTTCTTTTGAATTTTAGTTTTGATTTATTTTGGATTATTCATGCTTAGGTTTGATTTTGCAATCTAAGTATGATGCACTAAATGTATTTATCGAGGCTAGATAAACCTTTGTTTTGAACCTACAATTTGATGGTTAGTTATTTGATTGAATCCTTATAATTCTTTTTGTATGTTTTATTGTTTTAATGCTTTTGACTATTGATCATCTTTGAATGATGTTAGTATCGTAATTGAGATCGATAGATGATTTTATGAAATGGAACTCATAACTCGTACCGTGGATTTCAGACTGAGATCAAGAGATGAAATTAAATACATGTGTGATAGCTATAGATATCTAATAATTAAAAGCTAGTAGTTTTTCACAGATCTTAATACAATATTGAGTTGTTAAATAAGTACACGAGAGTGACTTACTGTAATTTGATATTATGTTTAATATAGCTCGAGAGAGTATATAAGATAATTACAGAGAACTCGTCAACTTAGAAATATTTGGATATTCAGAAATGTAGGGGATGCATTGGTGAGCCGACGTCTTGATAATATTCTCTAGCGGAATTTTCTTGTTTATTTTTATTGACTTGGTTGGGTTAGTAGTTAATTTAGTTGCTTAGTATTTTATTTAATTCATTACGCATGTTAAATATAGTTAAAAGCGTCTTACTTGGTACTTACAGTTAGTCCCTGTGGGTTCGACATCCGTACTTATTTTTTATTATACTAAAACATGACACCGTGCACTTGCAGTTGAATTGCACACTAAAATCGAACTGGTAATTATTTTGTGTTAAAGAAAAGTGCTATCAAAATTAACGATAGCCACCAAAACTAATGAGAATGATAAAGCCTCGATAATATAATTTATACGTTATATTTAATCTAGTCAAGTGTTTTCTCTAAAAAATTAACAATCTCACATACGCAAAATTATTAATCTTAAATGCTTCATAGGCCAAGCATTAGATTGTATACAAAACTAATATATGGATTGTATGCAAAACTAATAGATGGACAATCTCACAATCAATACTCAATAAAAACAAATAAATAAGAAGATGAATCTCATGAAAATTATAAATTCCAAGGTTTTCTCTTTCTCAACCAAAAATAAAAGTTTAGATACTCATAACTACATTAAAAACAACAAAATTTAATCTAGAAGCATAAAATAAAGTAGGACAAACTAGTTGAATCGCCACTCGTCGAGGTTGTCACTCCCGCCTTCGTGTTGATCTTCATAGCCGCCTTCAAAACTATTTGGGAATATGAAACTAGGTCTAAAACTAATTGTCTTATGTATGAAAGGTATGAAAAGTATGTGAAAAGGTCTTAATCTCGCGGCCTATTTATAGGAGGTGTAAAGGTATGGTGGAGTCCTTGTTGAATGGAATGAGATCAAGTCGTTTTATTTTTTCGGACTCGCCTACCGATCAATCGGTCTATGTTTACTGATCGATCGGTAGCGCACTTTGCCGATAGATCGCTCCATGTTTACCGATCGATCGGTAGCTCTTCAAAATTGTTGCCTCAAGCACGCACTTTGCCACTCGATTAGGACCTTCCCACCGATCGATCAGTGGCTCTTTTTCTTTGATTTTCTCTTTCGTCTTTGATTCATCTTGATCTCTAAGACATTACTTGATCTTAATTCATCGTTGTTATCGTTTTCTTCGTTTCCATCTAAGTTCAAGCAAATATTCGATTAGGTAACATATGTATCAAATTAGCTATCAAAACATACCAAATCGTAGTCAACTAAACCCACTAGATGTGTCTATTTCTAAGTACATCAGCGTGACACGACCAACATAATCAAACAGCGGCGGAAGACCAGAGCATAGCCACTGGTCACGGATGGTTGAACGTGCATTAATGGAAAGTAATGTGTGCGGATTTCTCGGACCGTTATGAGTTGATCATGCCATGATCATGGGCAGATCGTGCTCCGAATTTGGCAGGTCATAAGTGTCAAAGGCACCACTATAAATACAACCATCATGCAAGATAAGAAGAGGGAATTGCTCCAAAATATTCTAAATATATATCAGGTTCTTCATGTTGTTCTTTAACATATTGTGAAGAACTCTTATGCTCTTGCTTGCTAGACTCTTGTATCAAAGAAAGATGATCATTATTTATGGAAATAAAATTCATGGGATTGCATCTTATATCAATCTTGCTCTCTTATGACTCACAACACACCAAAATCACTAAAGAATGCAAGCAAGATTTCGAGAATTGGCTCTCCTACTCACCAATAATTTTAAAAGAATCCTAGACACACTCAACACACAAAATTTTGAATATTCAAGCAAAGGAGGAGGAAGCTCGCACCACTTTTGCAACCTGGAATCCGTTCAAACGCGTCTAGAAATCATCTTCAATCTGTAAGGGCTTTTGTTTAAAATCATTCTTTCTCTTTGAAATCATAAGTATATTTAAATTTCAATCGATTATGTGATGTAATTTTAAAATATGAAACTGTGGTATTTATGATTAAGACAATAATTTTGAAGCACTTTAAATATCGAAATCCTATTGGTAACTGACCTTGATGCGGTGGGATTATAACTGTTACTCTAACCTGATACGGTGGTTAACGTTGTTCTGGTGCGACATACGCTTTATTCATGGGTGGTCCGATGTTCTGACATTATATCTATGATGGTTAAGTCTAGAGAACTGATATCAGGAGGAAACTAGATGATTTATTGGGCTTACTTTAGTATATGGTATGTAACTCTGATATGAAGTTTCAGTTCTGATATGGCTCTGAGGAAGAGCAAATTATGTTCAGTTTTTGTTCTCTTTTATATATGTTTCTGTTATGTTTTTTATACATGTTTTGAAAATTATATTTTGTATATATTTGTCATGCGATTGGCCCCAACTTGGTGAGTGTTTCCCAAACACTAACCCCTTACCTTCACTCCAGATAAGAACGAGGTAGAAGCTGAAAACGAAGAACAACACCACTTCTAGGGTTGGTAAATAAGTTGCCGCTGTTAACTCAAGAATAATACTATTAATTTAATTTATTCTTCCGCTGATGTTATATGATATTTTGAACAATTTACGTTATTTGAATTTCATTTGTAAAGATATATTTATTTTTATGGAATAAATAGACTGATTTTCTTTCGAAATCTGTAATTCGAGGCTTGTTGATTTTGAATTGTATTTGGAATCAACGCCGGTGTTATATGCTCGATTTCGGAGCGTGACAATTAAGTGGTATCAGAGCAAACCAGGTTCAATAATCCCCTTGGGGAAAGATCGATTCACGGTAATTAAGATAATCAGATGAAGTTCAGTCTAGTTGATCACGGGAATAGAGATTATTTTTTCTCTTTATAATAATAATAATAAGAAGAAAACACAAGTATTAAATGGAAATATTGTTCACAACTAAGATCTTTTCCAAGAGTAATTTAGGAAATGTTACAACTTATATTATAAAATAATAATAATAAGAGATAATTATATATGTCTCCCTTGTATAATAGTTGTATTATAATAACACCCCCACTAGTTTGTAAATATATAAGAAAAATTACGACTATTTTCTTTGTGATTTGACATAAAAATACATTGTAGTATTTTGGAAAGAAATAAATTGATAGGTTATATTTTTGGGGATTAGTATTGTCGATTGCTTAGGCTTTATTAGTGAAAAAGTTGTGATTTTTTATTTTTGGAATGATTAGCGTAGAATGAAAGAAATATTGGTTATCAAATAATAAATAAAGTAAGATAATATTAATAAATGAAAATTAGTGCTGGTGTTGAAATATCAAAATTTCGATATGGTGATATCTTCCCATAGTAAGGTTCAACTTTTGGGAAGTTATATTATAACAAACTAAAAAATAGAAATCAAAATCTGTTGGGGAGCATTCCAATAATTTTTGTTGGTAACCTCAAAACTTTCAAACAAATTGACTAATTGATTGATAACTAAGTTGAATAAAAATAAAAATAATAAAAATAAAATAAAATAAGTAAATAAATCATAATAAATATAGTTTGGGATTAGTATTAACTTAAGGTATGCCTAATTGCCTATAGTCAGTAAGTCATGAAAATTCTTTTGGGAAAGTTATCTAACAAGGAAATAAAAAAATGAATTAATAACAACAATTACGTACGATACTTTATAAAAAAATTATTATTCATAAAGAAATTAATAGCATAATTAGTCATACGAAAGTGTAGCCAAAAACAAAAACATTTAATTAGCTAATAATAATAAATAAATAAATAAAGTAAAATGAAATATATAATAATTGGAATATGCATTTACGTTATTAGTATTTTTTTTTTAAAAAAAGTTTAAGCTTATAAGGGAATTATATTGTTTACTAAATTTTATAAAAAAAAAACAATAAAAAACAATTTAGGATTATTATTGAAATTGCTAGATCAATTAGAATTTTACCTATAATTATTGAGGTTATTATTTCTTTTAGGATTTAAGTTGATATGCAAATAGTTGACTAATTGATTGATTTGTTGGAATGATAATAATAATAATAATAATAATAACTGGAGTTAGTATTCACGTTACTAGGAACTTGGCTATAGTAATAAATAATTCACAGATTTTCCTAATCCAGACTATAATTCCTACCCAACCGTTTCAGACCAAATTCTCGAAATGTCCTATTTTTTCCATCTCATTAGAGGATTAGAACTTAAGTCGTACATTATTGGGAAATGTAAGCTGAAACGTATTTCTCATTATTTTTGGGTAAAATTCCGGGATAACTCGAATAGTCAAGAATATATCTTTCTGATTTTGATGTTTCTCTTATTGTGATCCTATATATATATATATATATATATATATATATGCATTCATCCTTTGGAATACTAATTCAGCATTTAGTAATTCTTATGGAATTGAGGTAACTTATGAAATTAGCAACAACCTTAGATCTCTTCCTATTATTATTCGATTCCTAAAAATTGAAATATATTATTTCGTAAATCTTTTTATTGGGACACGTATTTAAGATATATATCTCCATAATTTGAATATAAGTTATGACATTTTGGGCTTAGGTTACTGTCATTATTGGTTGAAATTAGTCTCTTAAAATTTTTAACGTTATTCTGAATTTATTTTAGGATAAATATTATAGCAACTCGTGCCTAGGGTTATATACATTTTTGGTTCGTAAAATAAATAAACCGGTCTCATGAATCATTTTAATAAGAATATTAGTATTATACTTTTAGCATCTTAGTATTTTCTTTGAAAATTTAATTAATTTCTTTCAGCTTATTCTCTTCGAGCAAACTTGTCCTTAATATTCTTTTGAACATTTTTTTCATTGATAAACCTATATGATACCTTAGAATTTTGTCTCTGCTATTCTTAAGCCATATACGCTTAGTGAACCATTAAAGTGACAACGTTTGCCAATAGAACTATAAAGATGCTGCGTAATCTACATCGAAGCTCCAGTGTTAGTACAAGCGAAAGAATGTTCACAGCTGATCTGATAGAATTCAACGCTATTTTTTTAAGGAATAATTTGGTTAGATAAACATCATAATGTAGTTGACTGGTACAACAAGAATATCGAACTAAGAAGAGATCTGAATCAAGACGAAGTGCATACTATGACAAGGCCAAGGAACTGAAATTCCTATTGACTGCGACACAATCAATCCTCTAATCCAAGTTTTACTATGTTGTTCAGTAATATACGAATTTATTTTGGTTACCTTGTCACCGACGTTTCTTTGAGAATGTCTATTCAGACAATTTTGATTATTTTTATTTTAGTCATGTTAGTCAATCAGATGAATGATTTTAATTGATTCTCAATCTCACCTATTTGTTAATATATTTCTATCACCCGTTTAGTATTTGATGATCCAATATTCTTTGCTAGAACATTTGTTCATCCTATTTAAAGTCCAATTATTTATTTTTTGTTCTTATCACGAGATTGACTTTATCAACTTTGCCAGATCAATCGTTGATATCATTTACGTCGACCACTCAGTTATCTATGTCTCGTAACAATTGATTCAGCTCATGATTGTACCATTTGACTTGGCCGATTCATTTGCTTAACTAATAGGTCTCAATTTTTTTTTTTTAGAATCTATTTTGCTAAGCCAATTGCATTTCAGATTTATTACCTCATTTATATGACCAAAATCAATAACATACTCATGTTATCCAAATCGTTTTACTTAGTTGAATTGATGTGAATATCATTTTCACGATGAATTAGAAATCTATTCATTTTGATGGAAATGCCTATCCAATTTGATTCGATTCCATCTTCGTCATTCTTGAAACTAAAATTCAAAAGGCTTAAATTAGAGAATCAGAACTATGATATTTTAAAGAAATAAAACTTCAAGATATTTTGGATACATGTTAGAGAAACATAAATTTAGGATCTTTTTAGGCAACTTAGAGATTTAAGAAGATCCAACAAGGGATATTTACATAGTAAAATCAGGGTGACGTTGAAGACCTTTACTGATGAAAATATCTATCACTCCTATGAATCTGAACTCGTTCAAGCCATCGTGAGCAAAGTTACAATCATCCAGAAAGCGGCTCAAGGTGGCACAAGACCGTCAAAAGAGTTGGACTAACTTGATACAAATACTAACAGAGTTTGAAGTCGGTGCCAAAGTTTATGAAGGGTGTTATTCCACACGACAATATAGAAATGTTGAATCCAATATATGAAGGACCGTATGAAGTTTTAGAGAAGATGAGAACGTTAGCTTATAGAATAGCATTACCACCCAGCCTATCGAGGATTCATTATGTCTCCCATGTATCGTAATTTAGAAAATACATTGCTAATCTGAATCATATTCTTAAAGTAGAGCCCCTGGTGCTCAAGGTAACTTGAACAAAAATCTGAAATATGAAGAAGTGGATCTTTGGATTCAAAGGACCAAGGTTTAAGGCGAAGGATCATTCCATACGTCAAAGTTCAATGGCCAAGCCATACAGAGATAGAGGCAATTGGGAACCAAAAGAAAAGATGCGAGAGAAATACCCCTATCTTTTCCCGGATCAGATCGACTCAAGTTTCGAGGACGAAACTTTCAATAAGGATGGAGGGATGTGAAGACCCGTCTCCCACCAAAATTGTGCCAAAATCTATACCAATGGAAAGTGCAACAATTATGTCAAATCTTCTATCAATTGAAGATTATCATTATTTTGGAAACAAAATTCATGCGATTGCATCTTATGAATACAACACAACAAAATCAAATCTAACTAAAGTGCAAGCAAGATTTCGAGAAATTGGCTCTGTTATTCAGCCATAATTTTTGAAAAATCCTACACACACTCATACACACAATTTTGAATATTTAAGCAAAGGAGGCGGAAGCTCGCACCACTTTTGCAACTCGGAACCCGTTCAACGCATCTAGAAATCATCTTCAATCTGTAAGTGGGCTTTTGTTTAAAATTGTTCTTTCATTTTGAAATTATAAGTATGCTTTAAATTTCAATCGATTATGTGATTTAATTATAAACTATGAAACTATGGTATTTATGATCAAGACTATAATTTTGAAGCAATTTAAATATCGAAATCCAATCGGTTTTCGAGCTTTGTTTCTGACCCTGATATGGTGGGATTATAATCATTACTCTGACCTGATACGGTGGTTAACCGTTGTTATGGTGCGCCAGATGCTTTATTCGTGGGTGATCCGATGTCCTGACCTTATCTCTATGATGGTTAAGTCTAGAGAACTGATATCAGTACCAAAAGGAAACTATATTATTTATTGGGCTTACTTTAGTATATGGTATGTTACTCTGATATGAAGTTTCAATCCTGTTATGGCTCTGAGGAAGAGCAAATTCTGTTCAGTTTATGTTCTGTGTTTATAAATGTTTATGTTCTGATTTTGATTACATGTTTTGAAAATTATATTGTGTATATATTTGTCATACGATTGGCCCCAACTTGTTGAGTGTTTCTTAAACACTCACCCCTTACATCCACTTCCCAGATAAGAATGAGGTAGAAGCCGAAAACGAAGAACAACACCACTTTTGGGGTTGGTAAATCTGTTGTCGCTGCTATGACTCAATAATAGTATTATTAATTTAATTTATGTTTCCACTGATGTTATGGATATTTTGAAGAATTTACGTACTTGAATTTCAGTTAGAAAGTTATATTTATTTTAATGGAATAAATAGACTGATTTTGATATCATGTGAGTGAGAGATAATTAATGAACACAGATGATTTTTAATGAGTCAGGGTGCGAGTATTTGAGACTCGGGTTTTTTGGAGCCTTGGTACTATATATACCAAGTGGACTCGGTGTTCAATCAGTTGGCATTTCGTTTTTCTCTCTCTCCCTCACGTTTCTCTCTCCCTCCCCCACTTCCATTTCCCTTCCCTTTTTCCCCTTGGAGCAAAATTGACCAAGGCTCGATCTCGGAGCGAGGTTTCTCGAAGATAATTTGGTAATCTTCTTCCCCTGGCATTTACCTTTGTTTTGATTGTAGTGTTGTAGAGTTTGAGCATGTTTAGAGTTGGGTATGAGTTTTTGAATTTTAGAGATTTTGGGTTGTGGTGTTTTGGGGAGGATTTATTGTTCCTTGTTGAGGATCTGTGATGTAGTAGGTGTTGAGATTGTTATTCAGGGGGTTTTAGCTTGAAAAATGCCATTTGCTGATATAGAGCTCGCCGACCGATCGACAAAGGGCCACCGATCGATCGCGCGTCGTTAACAAAATTTGACGACGATGAACACTGCGTTCGATCGATCGAGCAAAAGAACAGATCGATCCAGAAGGTCGGGCGATGGATCGAGCAATCTTCTCGATCGAGCAAGCGAGAACGATTTTTGTTGCCAAAATTTATGTGGCTCTCGATCGATCGAGAGGCCGGGTTTAGGGAAAAATATTGGCTTGTTATGGAACCGATGCATGCTTCGCCCGAGTCTTAAATGATTAACCATCATGACTTGATGATGTATTTGGAGGTTGACTACTTGCTTGGGTATGTGATTGTGTGCACGTAATTAATTGTGAGTTATTAACTATGTTTAGCCAATAATTCACCGGATCTCGGGGCAAAGACAAGGGTTGGCTCTTGCTATTGGATTATAAGGTACGTATGACGTACGAGCATAGTTAGATATATTATTGTCATGTGCATGAATAATATATGGTTGTTGCAATCATTTTGATGTGCATTGATAATTATGTGGTGCCGCTATTTAGCGGGCAATGGTTATGATGTTGTCGCTGTTGAGCGGACATCGGTTATAATGCTGTCAATGTTGAGCGTGCGAGAGGATAGAATGCTGCCGCTGTTGAGCGTGCAAGAGGATATGATGTAATGAACTATGGAATCATTGTTGAGATATATGTGATATCTGTAAATCATTAGTGTAATGATTTAATTATAATTGATTATGGAATTAATGGTTTGAGCATGGACATAGTTAATCAATGTAATGATTAACTGATTTTGGGAATTTGATGGTTTTGGCTATTGTGAGAACAAGAACAGCATGGGAGATCCCATGTGATAATGTTACTATACATGGAGTATCTTTTAAATTTACAGCTTTATATTCTGTAAATCATGAATTGTGGTATTGCTGTTATTGAGATAGTGTTATTGGTATGCTCACCCCGTGTATGGGTTGTTTCTGTTGGGACAGGTGAACAGGTACAACATTGGCTCTGGAGTTGAGTTCAAGCTGTTGATTGTAAATGCTTCCAGGACTGAGGTGACAATGTTGGTATTGAGTAGTATGCTTTATACATTAGATATACATTCAATCATTCAATGCTCGCATTTGAGCATTCTGAAGTGTATATGGTTTGTATAAAGGTTTTGAGCTTTTCTCTTTTCATTTATGTGTTGCATGGAATTAATTAAGAGAATTGCATAATGAATTGAGAACATGTTAGTGTGTTATGAGGTGCATACTTATGCAAGTTGAACTGTATGGGAATGGACGTTAAGAGAATTGATGTCAAACTTTTATAATGGCATGTTAATGCTCTAGAAGCATGTATAAGAATGGCTGAATGTATGCACTAATATATGTGATAATGCACTAATAACGGGTTAAGGTAGCGATGGCCTTACTTAGTGGTATCAGAGCAGTGGTTGCTCTTTGGGCTGTTGAGGGCCTAGGGATTGATAAGTGTGATTTTTACAATTAATTTGATATATGATCAGATGTGTTTTTGTAGTGATTCCTAAAAAATATTACACGTTTTGGTATATATTTGTATATTTTAGGAATCCAGGTTCAAATGCAAAAGAGTGGAGTAAAATAGGCTTAAATTGCTTAAAAAGGACCAAACCGAGCTAAATATGGAAAAGGAGGGACCAAATCGCAAGATTGGAGATTTTGACCCGCGATCGATCGGCAACTTACGAAGATCGATCGCCACCATCCAGAAGATTTCCGCGATCGATCGGGAAATGACGAAGATCGATCACGGATATGAAAAATTTGGTTATTTTGTCCAGAATGTTTCCGCGATCGATCGACAAGCCAAACTCTGAAAAATCGAGATTTTGTTTCCTACTTGGTGATTTTGTGTCCAAACTTGGCAAAACTCCTCCACATTATTTACAGAAGATTTTTAGACGTTTTGGGGGACTTTTGCCAACATTTTCTGAAACCTAGCAGCCACTCCTCCATAAAAAGAACCATACCACAAATCATTGAAGAGCAAGAGCAACGCAAGGAACGAAAGAACGGAGCGACGCACGGAGCGACATCCTCGTTATCTTAGTATTTATGAACTTATTCATTTTATATCAGATTTTGATGTTAAATTTGTTTAAAGACATGTTTTTGGATTATAATTTGATTATGGTTGTTGGTTAAGATATTTGTCAAGACATAGGGGATCCCATGTTTGAACCCTTGAGTTAATTAACGGTTTTGATTTGATTTCTATGATCTTTGCGCATAATTTATGTTTTTAATGCTCGTAAAAGATTAGCTACCTTTTGCATGATATTGGTAATCGTAATTGAATTGACCATAGGAGATTACGATACGACGTAGTAAATTAGGCCGTGGGTTTTAGGTTGAGACGGACCAAGTAAAATCTAACACACGTGGGATAACAATAGATTTACCAAAATCGAAGGCTAGTAGTTTTCACAAAGCGTTTTTCGGTATTAATCATTCAATAAAGACACGGGAGTGGTTTATTGTAGATTAATGCTAGACTTGTTATAACCGGACCAAGGTATAACGAATGAAATAGGAAACTCGTCACCCTAGAACTTAGAACATTGAATCTTAATTAATAGACAACTTTTGGGGGATTACATGGGTGAACCGACGTCTTGATAATTCGTTTATAAATTCTCTTCAATCACCCATCACTGCTGTTTAGGTTAATTTTTGTGCTTAAGTCAATTTATTTTGATAATCATTCCATAATCGTAGGTTAAATATAGTAATTCTAATCGAACGTGGTAATTACTACTAGTCCCTGTGGGTACGACAATCCTTACTTTTAAACCATTATCCTAAAACTTGACGCCGTGCACTTGCGGTAGAGAATCGCTACACTAAGAAATATTTGTTTAAAATAAAAGCGATCAAGTTTTTGGCGCCGTTGCCGGGGACTAGTTTAAGTAATATCATACTAGATTAGTTGACTGTAATTTAGCCATTTTTTTTTTTTGTTTTTGATTTTTTTTTCCTTCTCTCTTTTCCTATCTACTATTCTACTATTGCCTTCTCTTTGGTTGGATTTTGTAGGTTATTACTCCCTAGTGCATGCTAAGGAGTGAACAACCGGCACTTGAGCCTTTTGACCCTGAAATTGAAAGAACTCTTCTTAGAAGACTAAGAGAACTTCGAACAATGGCTGAAAACAATGCAGGAGGAGGTGGAAGAGATGAAAGATGGAACGAAGATGTGCCTAATAGAAGATCCCTCATGGATTATGCTCATCCCTCGTTCCATGGGTCATTGTCTAGTATCACTAGACCAAGCATACAGACGAACAACTTTGAAATCAAGCCTGCTGATGATCCCAACACTCACATAGCGAATTTCTTGGAAATTGCGACACCTTCAAGCATAATGGCGTCACTGATGACGCCATCAGGTTACGACTGTTCCCTTTCTCTTAAATAATAAAGCTAAATCTTGGTTGCATTCTTTGCCTACAGGATCAATTACCACTTGGGATGGGATGGTGCAAGCTTTCATGTCAAAATACTTTCCACCATCAAAGACTGCTAAGATGCAAAATGATATCACTACATTTGCGCAACATGATCCTGAAACACTGTATGAAGCATGGGAGCGCTTCAAGGACTTACTGAGGAGATGCCCACACCATGGCCTTCCCATCTGGCTGCAGGTACAAACTTTCTATAATGGTTTATTTATGATAACCGTTCTATGATTGATGCAGCATCACGAGGTACTGTGATGAGAAAGACGCCGGAGGAGGCCTATACACTGTTGGAGGAGATGGCTGCTAATAGCTGTCAATGGCAATCTGAGAGGAACGTGCCAAAGAAGCAAGTTGGAGTTCATCAAGTGAGCGAAGTTACTGCTTTGGCCGCTCAAATTGAGGCATTGAACAAGAGACTAGATAGCATGAGCATGACAGGGATGAAAGCTTAAGGGATTACTTGTGACCTATGCGGAGGCAATCATCCGAGCGTTGAATGCCAAACAGGTAACCCATTCGCTCAAACTAATGAAGCTGTGAATTATGTAGGAAACCGGCCACAAAACAACCCCTGCCCATATCCATACAATACGGGTTGAGGTATCAACCACAACCACCACCGAGTTATCTACCACAGCCGAGCATGGAGGAGCTATTGACCAGTTCATATCCTCAACTGAACAAGGATGAATAAACAAGATTCATCTATCAAAAGCTTGGAGCTTCAAGTAGGGCAGTTGGCAACTATCTTGGCTGGGAGAGCACTAGGAACTCTACCGAGTGACACAGAGAAGAATCCAAGTGAGCAAGCCAATGCAGTGACTCTAAGAAGTGGAAAGGAACTTGGCAAAGAGAAGGAGACTAAAAAGCTAGAAATCAAGCAAGAGGATAATGAGCAATCACGCAACAAGGGTAAGTCTACTAAGGTCCACTACACCTAGTAACACCACAAGAAAAGGTACATATTCCTCTCCCATTTCCTGCAGCAGTCAATAGGGCAAATGTTGATTCAAACTTTGCAAAATTTTTAGACATGCTAAAGAAGTTGCATGTAGACATACCATTTATTGATGCATTACGAGAAATGCCAAATTATGCTAATTCTTAAAGAAGATGTTGTCTAAGAAGCAGAAATTGGGGAGAGCACGATACTGTCTTTTTGACTGAAGAATGTAGTGCTATTGTGCAAAAGAAATCGGCTACCAAGTTAAAAGATCCAGGGAGTTTCTCTATTCCTTGCACTATTGGGCCTATTTTTTCCATTAAATCATTATGTGATTTGGGTGCTAGTGTGAACTTAATGCCTTTGTCTGTTTTTAGGCGACTTGGACTGGGAGAGCCGAAGACCCACAATGGTGGTGTTGCAAATGGCGGACAAATCTATCACCTACCCACTAGGAATCATCGAGGATGTGCCAGTCAAGATAGATCAATTCACTTTCCCATTGGATTTTCTAGTGTTGGATATTGAGGAGGACGGGAGTATGTCGTTGATCCTGGGGCGCCCATTCCTAGCTACTGGAAGAGCTATATCGATGTTGAAGAAGGGAATTGATCATCCGTGTAGGAGAGGATCATGTTACCTTTACTATGTTTCATACTTCACCAGGTGCACAAAACACACCACACATGTTTTATTATTGATAAAATTAATATTTTGCCTGATGATGTGGTGCAAGATACTGATTAAGGTGAAGGTGAAGACTGAACTGAGACTGAAACAAGATCTATGACATGGTGAAGCCAAGGAAGGCGAAGAAGCAAAAAGATAAAAGGACGTTTATGAAGGGAGAGACAGTCCAATGCATAAAGCGCCACCACCTCACATTTCCAAAGCAAGCGAAAGGCTTCATGGGTTGGACCATTCACTGTTACCAAGATATACCCGCATGGAGCCATTAAGGTAAGTGATCCTATTCTAGAACACTTATGTCGTTAATGATGAGAGGTTGAGGCATTACCCTGTTGATACGGAGATTCATGCTCCACACACCATCCCAACCTTTGAGAAAATGTGGTGATAAGTCCAGTTTGGGACTATACATCAAGAACTCTTTCTTAACCCTATGCTTTGTTTTTGTTTATTTTGGTTGTTTTGTTTTTTGTTTTTGTTTTTTATTTTGGCGAGACTCCATGCGTGCTGTGACGTGTTCCAACCACTATGCCCCCATGAGCTTGATGAGGAATTGGACAACGATCACTGACGATCGTTGTCAACGGTAAATGTTTTGTCCTATTTTCTGTGGCCTAGTACATGAGGACAATGCATGAATTAAGTTTGGGGGAGTGCATTACTGTGCCATGCTTTCTTATTTGGAAATTGATCGTTTATTGAGCACCAACGAAATTTTTTTTCTTGAAAATGGGTTCAATTAGTAAGATAAGAATGAATCATAGTAGTGGTCTCTATTCCATGATGATATTAATTTCACTATGCATGTCAACTTTGAGTTTGATGATTGTTAAACTTGATTGTGAATATCTTGTTTTGAGTTAGCATGTCAAAGATAAGGAATACATTGAGCACATTTGAGTCATAATCTTGTGAATTGCACTTGTAGTAGTGAATTTTTTTGCGAAATTAATGAATTTTTTTTTAGCATCTTGGAGTACCTTAGAAACAATTTGATGATGACACTTTGAGGCGAAATTTTATAGTTTATAACTCGACTTGAAATGTATTTAGGCGATCTTTGGACCGTTTGAGCCTTTCAAGCTTACCATTTAATATCAATCTCTAGTATCCAAATTGAGCCTAATTGAAAAGAATGGTGTATGTTTAACATACTATTAGCCCCCCATTCAACATTTTTTTGGAAACTCATTATTCCCACCTTATGAGTCTAAATTGAAGTATAATGATTCTCATTATATGCACATGAATTGCTACATTTGGATGAGCTTATTATTGAAAAAAATTGATGAATGAGAAAAGAAAAAGATAGATAAAGCCTTGAAAAAAATATCTACTTAAGACCCAAAGTGCCAAGTCTACAAGAAAAGAAGAAGAAGCTCAAGTTGTGCTAAAAAATTGAATTTTACATGATTATACTCTCTTATTTGTGCTATCCTAGCCTTTCTTTGAAGCCAAACACCTAGGCCTAACGCTACAAGCTTAAAAAGACCTAGTGATCCAAGTCTAGGGAGTGACTACATTAGTGGAGAAGTGTTTAAAAATAGGATTTTGGGGTGCTCAATGATAATCTTATTTTTCATTGACTAGCATGATTTGATCTATGAAAATTGCATGAAACTTGAAAGTGACAATAGCACACACACGTTATGATTTGGCGACATGTTGCTTGATCTAGGAGAAAACACAACTTGTTAAACTTTCTGATTTATTCTGGTTCGTCTGTAAGTGAGATGTCTGAGCTACCTGATTGACTACAAATTGGTTTATTTGAATCTTCAAATATTGAACTCTACTTTTTGATCTTATTTCTTGCTCGAGACGATCAAGTTTAAGTTTGGGGGAGTTGATAAGTGTGATTTTTACAATTAATTTGATTTATGATTAGAGGTGTTTTTGTAGTGATTCCTAGAAAATATTACACGTTTTGGTATATATTTGTATATTTCAGGAATCCAGGTTCAAATGCAAAAGAGTGGAGTAAAATAGGCTTAAATTGCTGAAAAAGGACCAAACCGAGCTAAATATGGAAAAGGAGGGACCAAATCGATAGATTGGAGATTTTTGACCCGCGATCGATCGGCAACTTACGAAGATCGATCGCCACCATCCAGAAGATTTCCGCGATCGATCGGCAAATGACGAAGATCGGTCGCGGATATGAAAAATTTGGTATTTTGTCCAGAATGTTTCCGCGATCGATCGGCAACTGACGAAGATCGATCGCCAAACCCTGAAAAATCGAGATTTTGTTTCCTACTTAGTGATTTTGTGTCCAAACTTGGCAAAACTCCTCCACATTATTTATAGAAGATTTTCAGACGTTTGGGGGACTTTTGCCAACATTTTCTGAAACCTAGCAGCCACTCCTCCATAAAAAGAACCATACCACAAATCATTGAAGAGCAAGAGCAACGCAAGGAACGAAAGAACGGAGCGACGCATGGAGCGACATCCTCGTTATCTTAGTATTTCTGAACTTATTCATTTTATATCAGATTTTGATGTTAAATTTGTTTAAAGACATGTTTTTGGATTATAATTTGATTATGGTTGTTGGCTAAGATATTTGTCAAGACATAGGGGATCCCATGTTTGAACCCTTGAGTTAATTAACGGTTTTGATTTGATTTCTATGATCTTTGCGCATAATTTATGTTTTTAATGCTTGTAAAAGATTAGCTACCTTTTGCATGATATTGGTAATCGTATTGAATTGACCATAGGAGATTACGATACGACGTAGTAAATTAGGCCGTGGGTTTTAGGTTGAGACGGACCAAGTAAATCTAGCACACGTGTGATAGCAATAGATTTACCAAAATCGAAGGCTAGTAGTTTTCACAAAGCATTTTTTGATATTAATCATTCAATAAAGACACGGGAGTGGTTTATTGTAGATTAATGCTAGACTTGTTATAACCGGCCAAGGTATAACGAATGAAATAGGAAAACTCGTCACCCTAGAACTTAGAACATTGAATCTTAATTAATAGACAACTTTTGGGGGATTACATGGGTGAACCGACGTCTTGATAATTCGTTTATAATTCTCTTCAATCATCCATCACTGTTGTTTAGGTTAATTTTGTGCTTAAGTCAATTTAGTTTGATAATCATTCCATAATCGTAGGTTAAATATAGTAATTCTAATCGAACGTGGTAATTACTACTTGTCCCTATGGGTACGACAATCCTTACTTGTAAACCATTATATAAAACTTGACACCGTGCACTTGCGGTAGAGAATCTCTACACTAAGAAATATTGTTTAAAATAAAAGCGATCAGGGATGTGGGATAGAAATGAGTAGCACATAGTTTATTCATGATTGTAGTCGTGTTGTTGTGACACAACTATTTTGCTTATGTGCATCTATGATGTGAGATCATAA